>PVKA01025885.1:0-32425 GCA_004027165.1 Ctenomys sociabilis
AAAAAGACAAAAAAAAAAAAAAAGAAAAGAAAAAGATAAACAAGCAAAAATAATAAAAGACCTTATGTAGCAGGGCTAAATCCATAGAACTCTTGGAAGAAAGCCCAGAGGCAAATCCTCATGATCTTGGATTTGACAATACTTTGATATGATCCTGTGACAGGAATCAGTGAGTTGGGAGTTAGGATTTGATTAGGCAGTAGTAAGGGCTCAGGATGCTCAGAGTAGAGTCTGCTGAATCACGACCCTCCCGGGATCTTACTGAAATGTCTGCCAGCCTCCTGTGGCTGTCAGGGAGCTCCCAGCACAGGATCAGGCAGGTCACTGGCTCAAGGGTGCATGGGCCACACACAGGCATTGTGAACACTGCATAGAGCATGTAGCCTAAAACTGGTTGAAACTGGCTCAATGGTTATATTGCTCACACAGTGGCCCAAGCTCCCTCTTACATTCCTTAAAAACCCTGTAACAAAGAGACCTTGTGTGTATTCTACTTAGAAGCCCCTTTCTGCTATAGGAGTTTTAGTTCCCTGACTTCATATCTTTTACTTTCTTGCCTTTATATCTTTTAAACAAATTTCTACTTTGCCTCCTCCATCCATGGTTTCATTCCTGGTCACTGTGAAACACAATCCTGGTGTTTTAGTACCAATATCAAAAATGTAAGCAACAGGGGCCAGGGACATGGCTCAGTGGAATAAGCACTTCCCTGACAAGCACAAGGGCCTGAGTTCAATCCCTGGTTCCGAAAAGAAAGAGAGGGAGAGACAGACAGACAGAGAGAGAAAAAGAGAAAGAGAGAGAGAGAAGTATAAGCAACAAAAGAAAAAGCAGGTAAATTGGCATTAGGGTTTGTGACTAGGTGTCCTTCCCAAAGCCTCGTGCAGTCATTGGGTGGTTTCTGGAGTTTGTGATTGATTATTGTGAGAGTGGATGTTGCAGATGCCCTGGGGCAGATGCCCTGGGGCAGGTAATTTGCACTACAGTGTAAGGAGGGAAGAGAAGCTAGCCGTTGGAGCTGCTGCCACCTCCCTTGTGCTCTTGCTCTTTGCTGCCGCCATGAAAGGTTGCCCTTTGCCAGTGCCGCTCTGCCTTGGAGCCAGCCGAGTGTGGACTGAAACCTCCAGTAACTGTGAGCTAAATAAACCTTTCCTTCCTTCATTTTGGGTGTCAGGTATTTGTCCCAGCAATGAGAGAAGAGTAAGACAGTTAGATTTTATCAAAATGTAAGACTTTTGTGCACCAAAGGACACTAAAATTAGTGGAAAGACAATAGACAAGAGTGAAGAAGATACAGTATTTATGACTTCTATAGCCAATAAGCAATTAATATTCACAGCATAATCCGGGATTGATCATGACCCTGAGAAAGCCAGAAAGAATCATTATCTGATGGCCACCAGATAAGGTCCAGTTTTATGCTCATGCCTGCTTGTGTGACTCGCTACCCCATTTGGTCCTGGACTTAATCAATTTTACAAGAGCAGTGGTGCTTGTAATCCCATTGGTTGACCATAGTTTTGTCCCACCCCACATGCACCTAAGTGAGTTCCCATATTCTCCACCTTAGCCCGCATGGTTTTACACTATAAAAGTCCCGGGAAGAGACAACTTCGGGGGAACTACCTGCTCAGGCCCCACTCCTGTCCCTCTCTCGGACAGGAGCTTTCTTTCCCTCAATAAATATATTCTGCTCATAAAAAAAATATTCACAGCATACAAAGAACTCTTATTACAAGTCAACAATAAAAAGACAACCCAATTTAAAAACAGGTAAAGGAGTGCCTGCTTAGGCAGACCCAGGGACCAGGGTGGGAATGGTGGCACCTGTAATCCTAGCACTTGGGAGGCTGAAAACAGGAGGATCACTACGAGTCCAATCTGTGTAGTGAGACCCTGTAGACACTTGGACTGAATACATTAAAAAAAAAAAAAATAGGCAAAGGAGGGGCCAGGGAGATGGCTCAGTAGAATAAGCACTTCCTTGGCAAGCGCAAGGGCCTGAGTTCAATCCCCAGTTCTGGAAAAAAAAAAAAAAAAAAAAAAGGTAAAGGTTAAATAAATAAATAGATAGATAAAGATATTTTAAAATTTTCAGTAAGAGCTGGCCAGATAGCTTAGCAGACTGAAGCGGCTGCTTAGGCAGAAGCAGGGGCCGGGTTCAATCCCTGATCCCCAGTGTGCTGTGCTGGCCCCACCTCTGGGGCGAGCTGAGACTGAGATAGAGATTGAGACTGGGTGTGGTGGTGTGTGCCTGTAATCCCAGCTCTTGGGAGACTGAAAACATGTGGATCACTGTAAGTCCGATCTACGCAGTGAGACCCTGTAGACCCTGTACTAAATACAAAAAAAAAAAAAAAAAAAATCAGTAATATTTCTTCATAGGAGAAATACAAATTGTTACAGGAGAAAGAAACTCCCAACCTGAAAGATATCTGGGATGAGTTCCTGATCGCTAAAATCAAAGAATGAATTTTAGGAACAATGGAGGTTAGGAGCAGAATATATTTATTGAGAAAAAGAAAGCTTCTGTCTAAGAGAAGGATAGAAGGGACAGAACCCGAGTGGATGGCCAAGGAACCTACCTTTTCTAGGGGGTTTTATAGAGCAGATCCACAGCAAAAGTCAGGTCCAAGGCAGGAAACATGGGAACTCACAAGGTGGGCATGAGGTGGGACAAAGCTATGATCAACCAATAAGATCACCAGTATAATCACTCAGGTAAAATTGATTACAACAGGATCTCATGGGGAAGTGAGTCACATAGCAAGTGGACATGAACACAGAACAGGGGCTTTTCCTGTAGGGGGTTGGATTAGTGACTCTTCCTGGCTTTTTCAAGGTGATTGATAGCTATGCAGAATATCAACCCCTGATGTCAATCCCTAGGGAAGTATGTGGGTACAGATATCTAAAAAGAAAAAGGTACGGTAAAAACATTAAGACAGGGAGTTTTCAGCTCCATTATAATCTTTTTTTTTTTTTTATTGAAGTACAAATATCAATCAGACAGTTTCAAGATACCTTAACAAGACAGATTCGTTAAATTAATACATTGCAAACTGTTTTCATAATGTTTTGGTATCATACAAGGTGCATACATGATATTATATTTACAGATATTATTTTAGCATATGTCTCTTATCAGTAAATTAAGAGTGTAGCTGCTTACTTATCTTATTTTTTATACCTGAATTATATCAAAAATTCAATAATTATTTTCCTAGTGGATGACCATAGAACAAAAATATGGAACACTTCATGAATTTGCGTGTCATCCTTGCGCAGGGGCCATGCTAATCTTCTCTGTATCGTTCCCATTTTAGTATATGTGCTGCCGAAGCGAGCACTCCATTATAATCTTATGAGTCTGTAATGGTGCCTTGTCGTCCGCCACTGATGGAAATGTCAGCAGGTGGAATAGGACCATACTGAATGACTGCATGATTGACAGGGTGCTGAGTCATAGTGCATATACATACATGTCCTTCCCCATAAATTCACTGTGTTGTAATTGGATGCATGAGATGTAGCCCACATGTATGGACCTTTCCTGAGCTCCAAGTGAAGAAAAGTCATTGTGAATCATGCATTCAAGAGTCCTGGATGGGAATCTCAGAAATTTTCAGGCACCTTCATTACTCTTATTTCTGCCTCTAGGTAACGGTCCTTAGGACAAAGCTCAGGAGAGTTGGCCCTAGGGTGTGCTCTGGTTCTTCCGCCAAGTTCTAACTATGCTATCTATATTCGCAGCAGTTACCACAGCCTTATGTATATACATTAATAAAAGTCACTGAATTATACAGTTTAGGAATAAAACATTTATGATTGATAGATTATATTATATTTTAAAAATATTTTTAATTTAAAATGGGAGATGAGGGCAGTATCAGGGCAGGTAACAGTGGACGGATATGACCAAAATATAAACACTGAAACAAAAAATATGAAACTAGAAGGGAAGAACAATAGGTTCCAGCCCAAGTGCAAACTGCTAAATTATCATGGCCCAGGGTCAACATGGCTGAATTCCAGAAACAACAGCTTATCTTCCCAATGACTTCTTCCTCCTCCTTCACCATTCTAGCCCTGGAGACAGCATCCTTTTACCTTTTCCGCACACATAAGGGAGTGTCCCCTCAGCCCCTTATGTGTCACTGAACCTGCCTCTCAAACTCTGCCCCTGACAAAAGTCCATAAAGTCTCAGCCTTCCTGTCTCAGGTCAGAGAATCGCCCATCTCCCTGCTATGGGTCAACCTCTCTGCATCTTCTGAGTTAGTAAAGGGTGCCTGCTTCTCAGCTGTGGCACTGCTGATAAATCTAGTAACAAGGAAGGCGTGGGGAGGACAGTGACAGAAGGTAAAAATGACCCAAGCAGTTATATTCATGTATGAACTTATAAGAATGAAACCCATTAATCTGTATAATCAACATGTGATAATTTTAAAACATATATAAAAAAATAAAAATGAAGATCCGGAGGTGTCCCTTTGTGGGAGGGCATTTCCCTAGCACGCACCAAACCCTGGGTTCCATCTCTAGCACCATAGTGTTGTAGGCAGATAAATTAGATAGAAGTAGTATAGGCAGTCAGACAGGGCCAGGCCCTCAGGAGACAAGATGGAAGACAAGGTGACTTTACAACTTTGGAAGACACAGACACTCCTGCTATGGGCCAGACCTCAAGACAAAGGAGTAAACAAAAGCAGTCACATTCTTCCCAAAGGGTAGGCATCAGGGATTGATACTCTATCAGTCACCTTGAAAGAGCCCAAAGGGCTGGTCAGATACCTCAGCAGACTAAGAGCTTGCTTAGGCACGGGCTGAGACCAGTTTCGATCTTGGCACCACATACCGCTTGGGCCCTTCCCCACAGCTGTGCTGAGCCGGCCACCTAGACTAGGTGTGGTGGTGGGCGCTTATAATCCCAGTGCTGAGGAAGCTGAAAGCAGGAGGGTTACTCTGAGTCTGAGCTGTGTAGTGAGGCCCTGTACCAAATACATAAATTAGAAGAAGAGGAGGAGGAAGAAAAAGAAAAACAAAAGGAAGAAGAAAATGAGCGCGAAGAGGCACTTACTCCCCCAACAGGAAGAATCCTAGTTCTGTATTCATGCCCACCTTGTTTCCCCATTTGATTCTTTTTTTTTTTTTTTTCCGGAACTGGGGATTGAACTCAAGCCCTTGTGCTTGCCAGGGAAGTACTTGTTCCACTGAGCCATCTTCCCTGCTCCTCCCCATTTGATTCTAATTTAATCAATTTTACCTGAGCAATGGTGCTTATGTTTTCATTGGTTGACCATAGTTTTGTGCCACTGTCCACCTAACCAAGTTCCCATGTTCACCTTAGACTGAATGGTTTTGCTCTTTAAAAATCCCTGGAAGACACAGCTTCTTATGGCAACCCCCTCCCTCTCTCCTGTCCATTGCTAGGACGGAAGCTTTCTTTCCTCCAATAAATATATTCTGCTCTTAACCTCTGTTTGTTCCTAAGAATCATTCTTTGGTTTTACAGAGCACAAACTCATCCCAGGTACATTGCAGGTTGGGTGTTTCATTTCCTTCTATCAGTAACTGCAGACAGACAGATAGACAGGTATAATTAAAAAAATAAAACTGCCCAAACTGGAGAGCGAATTGCCAGAGCACCACTGAGACTCTACTGCACCCCAATTTCCTTTCCGCCTCCCTATTTTTTACCCCCATTCACATCTCTGCTCTGAGCTCTGCCCTCTGCACCAGCCTGAGCTTGCTTTGCGGCCCCAGGATGAGGCCCTCTCCGTGCCCCTCCCCCTCCCCCTCTATACTCGTTCAGCTGGTTCTGATACCACCAGTCCAGGAAAGGCCAGCAGGAATGTGCTGGACGTTGGGCCTGGAGGGGCAGCCCTTTCACAGGGCCTATGTAGGAGGGTCCAGGGTGTGGTGCCAGCAGCTCTGTCTAACCCCCTACCTGTGCTTGTTTGTTTATGTTGTGGTGGTCACCATAGAGGTAGGCCAAAGAGCTGCTAAACACAGCCTGGAGCCTCACTTAGGTTGTGTCCCGGGGGTTGTGGACTGGAGGTGGAGTTTTCCTTCTCCAGGCCCTCTGTTTCAATAGAGAGCAAACTAATCCTGGGGGCCCCAGAATACTGCAGCCCAAGGGATGGGAGGATGGGATCCAATTTACCATCATGGTTTATTCTCTCTGTCTGTTTGTCTCTGCCTTGTCTTCTCTCTCTCCCTCTCCCTCTCCCTCTCCTATTCCCTCTCCCTGTCTTTCCCCCCCCCCTCCCCCTCTCCTTCTCCCTCTCCCTGTCTGTCTTTTTGAGACAGGATTTCACTATGAAGTTCAGGCTGCATTTTGAATTCACCATGTATCCCAGACTGCCTTTGAATTCACTATGTAGCCCAGGCTGGTCTCGAACTCACAGTGATCCTCCTGCCTCAGCCTCCCATGTGTGAGGATAGGTACGCACCACCATGCCAGGCAGTTTAGACTAGTTTCTGGGCAGTACATTCCAGATACAATACTAAACCCTCGCAGGGAAAGCAGATCTTGCTGTGGTCTCTGGGATCAGAGAGGCTTAGGAACAAATTCCAGCTGTGTGACCTTAGAAAAATGTGTGGTTCTTTCTGAACTTCCTTTTCTTTGGCTGTAAAATGGAGATGTCCCTGGCTGCTCCCAAATGATATGATAATGACGTAAACCCCTTGGCACACAGGAAATGCTAATGAATAAATGGAGTCTGGGAGCCCCTCCATGCAAGCACAAGATGGAATAATCCATTTTGCTTGATCTTCCCCTCATGTCCCCATGTGCATCTCACTGTCCCACCACCCCAGCTCTTCCTGCACCATTCCCTCCATGTGAGAGACCCTTTCCTACACACTTAACCTCTTTTTGTAACCAGCACTGTAAAATGGAGCCTTAAAAGTTAGGGATATTTCCTATTAGAGGTCAGCAATTGTTAGAGATAAGAACATGGCCAACACCCCTTCCTGTTGACAAGAACTAGCAGGGTGACCTATATGCCTGGCTCCTTTCCCTAATTAGTGTGGAAATTCCTGGAGCTGAGGCTGTGGGATAGCCTCATAATGCAACAGTAGAATGAGAAGGCACTTGGGCTTGTCCCTAGATGTGTTATCTAACTCCTCTATGCCTTGGTTTTCTCATCTGTAAAATGGGCTGAACAATAGCATCTACCCAGCCCCCAGGATGTTATGAGACTGAAAAGAGGTGGTACTGCTAGAATGAGACCTGGCATGGGATAAACCTATAATAAATGTGGTCACCCTATGCTGTCCAATAACTGTACCAATCACAGCCACATAGGTGATTTAAAGTACAATTGATCACAATTCAACTCCTTTCAATTCAGTCTTCCATTCTGCAACTGCACACTAACATATTCCTCTTGGGACTCCTGCTACCAAACATATCTAATGGGTGAGGTCGAGCATAGAATGTGCCCATCAACACGGGCAGCTCCACTGGCTGGCACTGTGGACAACGATGCCATGTGCGTATGGTAAGTTGCTCTGTGTGTTTCTGCCTGGATCAGGAAGAGTGCTTGGAGATGTTCTTGGAGGCCCGCCCTTGGCCCTCTTCTGGGCCCTGCCCCTCCCCAGCCTCTGGTGCGGGCAGAAGGAATGGGGGGGGTGAGCCTGGCAGGGGAGGGATTAGGGTGAGAAAGGAGACTGGTGAGAAACAAGGGGGATTAGAGCTAATAAGAGGGCAGCACAGGAACCCAATCTCTGCTCTGTTGACCTGGCAGGGGAAGTGGGTGTGGGCTCCATACCAGCTCTGCAGACAAGGAGGCTGGAATGTAAAGCATCAGGGACTGGGGTGTGGAGAATTACTTAACTGTTCCCGAGAGATGGCACAGGTGCTCCAGGGGGGAGGGAAATGGCCAGAGATGGCCCCTCTTCCTCCCAGATCCAACTCTTATTATGGCCTAGACCAAGAAAAATGCCAGGGAAGTGCCTGGTTCTAACCCACATCTGTTCACCTAAAGAGATCCCCAGATAGCCCAGAATGGAGACCTGTGATAGCCCACAAATGGAGACAGGGTGCTTGAGGGGCCGAGAGTCTTAGACAGAGTGGCTTGGGCTGGCCCAGTGGTAGAGGCCATGAAAATCCTCTCCAGGACTGGAAATGGTGCATATGGTGGTCTCAGGTTGATGGGGTTTCTATAGGCAGTCACTTACAATGTGTGACTCCCTTCCTGACACTTCTCTTCCAGAAGAGACGGATCCCTTAGACATGCACAACCCTCGGCCCCCTGATATCTCATAAGATCTTCCCCCAAGCACATAACAATGGCAGGGCAAGCATCAATAGCACCATTTTACAAATGAAGCAAGTGGGGGCTGGGGAGATGGCACAGTAGAATAAGCGCTTCCCTGGCAAGTGTGAGGGCCTGAGTTCAATCCCTGATTCCACCAAAAGAAAAAAAAAAAAAAAAAGAAGCAAGTGACCTCCTCTCAGAGCTGCCCTCTTGAAAAGGAGGTTTCCTGGGACATGGGCAGCAGGGTCGGACCTGGCAGGCTCACCTAATGGTGAGATGTCAGGTAACATGCGAGAAAGCAAAGGACAGAGGAAGCTTCTGGGCTTCCCTCTTCTTTCCCAGACCACCAGCTCCTCCCCTCCCAGGTACTGTCTGAAATCCCAGCTGTGGAAATACACCTCACCACCCAAAGCTGTCAGCTTGTCCCCTTCACCCTTAGGAAGGCTGTCTCTAGCTGGAGGTCTACAGGACAAAGTTCCTTGCTGTCCCCATGACCTCAGCAAATAGAAAAGGAGACAGCAAGATGAGAGGTGCTCAGCCTTGTCCCTACAGAGGTTTATGGGACCTCTTGGGTGGGGTTTGAAAGGCATCAGAAAGAATGGCAGCATCCCCCAAAATAATCAGTAAACAGACTTTCCCCCCGCAGCAGTGCTAGTGAAGATCCATGGTTTGTCAGACCTCACACACGCCAGACAGGCACAGAGCTATACTCCTGGTCCCAAGGACATCTCTTTCCTTTTCTTTTTCTTTTTTCTAGTGTGATAGTGTTTCATTACGCAGCCCAAGGTGGTCTTGAACTTGAAATCCGCCTGCCTCCATCTCCCGGGTGCTGGGATTCCAGGTGCGCACCATCACTCTCGCCCAAGGACACCTTTTGAGCTCTGTTTCCTGCCCCCAGACATCTTTTACATGTGGATGAACAGAAATGAAGAAATGAACCTCCCCTAATTCCCAAAGAAGTGAAGGAACTGCTTTCTTTAATAAATGCGCTCTGCCTACCTACCCTGCTGTCAGCCCCTTCCCTGTTGGAGATGGGTAGGCAAGTAACCTTTGGAGAACAAATTTCTTCTTCTCTAAGAAGTGATCACTGGGGGCCTGGAGGCTCTGAGGGCCTCTACTGGCACCCACCCTGGGCTCCAGGCCCCAAGCCAGCCTTCTCCCCTCCCCGCTGGCTTCATCTGGCAGGGGGTGCTTCTGGCACACCCTTTTCCCCACCTGCCCCCCTGAGCCAAACACGGGACCTCACTTAATCCCAGTTATGTAATGTGCAATCCAAACACTTGGCCCAGGGGAGGTACCTGGGGACACACCCCTGAGCAGGGGCAAAAGGTCTTGGCTCCTCTCAGCCGCCAGACTAGGCTGGGCCTCAGCTCACAGCAGCCACCACTCCCATCAGCCTGCACCATGAGTGGTCGAGTTGGAGACCTGAGCCCCAAACAGGCAGAGACCCTGGCCAAGGTGAGAGCCTTCCCTTTGGGCCCCAGGTAAAGGGCTGAGGGGTTTGGGATGAGAAGGGATGACTAGGACCCTGCCCTACTCTGTGGACTCGGCTCAGCTTCACCATTGTCTCTTTATTGTTATCTCCCAAAGGATCAAGTCCCATAGTGCCCAGTGATAGCAGCCCTGCCCAGGTTGGGACTGATGGTAAAGCATCAGTTCTGGCAATAGTGTGGGTACTGCCTGCCCAGGACCAAGCCTGAGTTTCCATCCAGGAGCCAGACCCATAGAGCTTTATCTAGAAGCTGCCCCACTACCTCCTTTCTTTCAGGCCCCTTGGGTGGGAGCTGACGGACTCTGCTGGATTGCTCTCTGACTGTTCCCCTCCCTTGGACAGTGAAAAGAGGAATCTATACGGGTCAGGCCAGGGTGTGCTGTCATCCCCGCAGTTAGTGGAAGAAGAGGGCAAACCATCCTAACCATGGTTTTGTAGACGATGGAATGAAAAAAAGGCAGCTTTCTTGTTGGACAAAAACAGTGAAGGAACTGAAAATAAAATCCATATTCTGATCCACTTACCAACCTGTTTATCCTTTCTTCTACCCACCCATGTTCCCACTCATCTACACATTTTCCTCCACTTTTACTCCCTATGTCTTCCTTCTATTCATCTGTTCAGTTCTCTTTCCATCCAGGTTCCTACCATCCATCCATCCATCCATCCATCCATCCATCCATCCATCCATCCATCCAGCATCCATTGATTTCCCCTTCCCTTTTCTATCCATTCATCCTCCCATTCTTCTTTCTATCCATGTACTCACCTCCTCCCCCATCCCCTTTCCATTTGCCCAACAGTCCACTCTCCTTCTATCCATGCACCAGCCCACCCCTCCATCAATGTGTCCAGGCTACACAAGGAAGGGGAAGAGAGGCAATGAAACAATCTTGGAGTTTGGAGTCTGAGGCTCAGTGTGAGTGAACCACATTAACCAGCATCTCTCTTCCCAGTTTCGAGACAATGTCCAGGATGTGTTGCCCGCGCTACCCAACCCAGATGACTATTTCCTTCTCCGCTGGCTCCGAGGTGAGGGCAGAGTTGAAGAATTCAGAGTGAGGGGTCAGTGAGAGGTGTTGGGTCCCAACAGCCCCACAATGACCCAAGGCTCTCTTGATTCAACGATCTTCTTCATGAATTCAGGTCTAGAACAGAGGGGACAGAAAAGCAAGGTCCTACCTAGGACTCTGATGCTCCCTGCAATGCTCACTGACTAGAATCCAAATGAGAGAACTTCTATCTCACCCATATCTTTCCATCTTCACACAGCTCGGAGCTTTGACTTGCAAAAATCTGAGGCCATGCTCCGCAAGGTGAGACCAACTTGCCCTGGAGAACTGGGGACAGGCCTCATACTTACGTCTTGTGCCCCTAGCTCCATCCCCTTTGCAGGGTACTGGTGGTCTTACTACTCCTTCCCTTTTCAGTACATGGAGTTCCGGAAGACCATGGACATTGACCACATCCTTGACTGGCAACCTCCAGAGGTGAGCCAATGGCAGTCTTTCATGGACAGTACTACCCACACAGCCTCAGGTCTCTGGGGCCCCGGAGTGAAGAGTAACAAGACCAGGCCTGCAGGCACCTCTCCTGTATTAATACCAAGTTTCTTGGGGCCTCACAAGGCTCAGGCCAAGGTTCAAAGTTATAAGCATGGGATCACTTAGTAACAGGAGCACTATGTCTGAGTGGGGGCCATCATTCCTGTATTACAGATGAGGACTCTGAGGCTCAGCAAAGGCCCAGTAACTTTGGCCAAAGTCCCACAACACTGAGATAGGCTGGCGTTCAATGTCAGGCCTGTCTGTCTCCCTGCGCCTGGGTTCTGAATCACTGCTAGGTGCTCTGTGCCCCTCTGCCTTAGGGCTTGGCACAAAGCATTCTGTCTGGGTGAGAAAGAAGCAGCTCACCAAGGCACACTGACAACGGTGCCACCCCTGGGGTCACAGGAGAGTAATGGGGACAGTCTCACTTGTGGGGCACATGTTCTAGGAGTCAACATTGTCTTAGGTACTTCCTCCGGTAGTCCCAAGGAGAAGGAATTATAACCATTTTATACAAGAGAAGATAGAATGGGGCCCAAAGAGGTGATCTTATTTGCACAAAGATACACAGTAGGGAAGCAGCAGTGTATTTATTTTTGCTTTTAATGTATTTAGTACAGGGTCTGCAGATATCACTGCACAGATCGGACTCGTAGTGATTCTCCTGTTTTCAGCCTCCAAGTGCTGAGATTACAGGTGTGAGCCACCATGCCCAGTCTCAATCGCTGATGGAACAGCATGTCAGGGATTGAGCCCCCAGCCGCAGTATCTGCCTAGGCAGGTGGTTTAATCCGCTGAGCTATATGGCTGGCCCTCATCAGTGTCTGTATTTGAACCAGATCTGTTGACCTTCAGAATCCATGTTCTCTCTCAAAGGAACATGGGAGGTATTGGGGGCAAAACAGGGACCCCAAAGGCCTTCAGGGAAGCTCAGCTGAAACCTAGCTTTTCTATTACCTGACATAAACAAGGGTGCCCCCTGGAAGACCCTCATTTTTCCCAGTTGGGACAGTAATGGCCCCTCTAGAAACAACCGTTGCTTTTTTAAAAATTTTTTTTTCTGGTACCAGAGATTGAACTCAGAACCTTGCTCTTGCCAAGAAAGCACTTATTCTGCTGAGCTATCTCCCGGCCTGAACCAGTGCTTTATACCAGGGTGGGTGTAGGCTTGAGTTCCAACCACAAGCCAGGTGTGGGGGTCTCTGAGGAGGTGTGTAACCCCAAGTGCTGTGCATCTTTCTATACCTAGGTAATCCAGAAGTACATGCCTGGGGGTCTGTGTGGCTATGACCGCGATGGATGCCCTGTGTGGTACGACATCATTGGGCCACTTGACCCCAAGGGATTGCTCTTCTCAGTCACCAAGCAGGACCTGCTGAAGACCAAGATGAGGGACTGTGAGCGCATCCTGCATGAGTGTGACCTGCAGACAGAGCGGGTGAGGTCTAGGGCGGGGAGACTGAGGGCAAGTGAAGCTGTAGCGGACACGGGCAGGGGACACACCTGCGCTCTTTGCCAGCATAGTCAGAGGGCTCTCACCAGCTGTACTGCTTTGTCAATAGTGTGTCCTAGGAAAGTCACCTTCTCACCTGGTACCTCTGATTCCTCACCTGCAGAGTAAGGATAATTATGAATAGTAGTTGCAAAATTTAAATGAGATAATAACACAACTACAGGTGATCTTCAATTTACAATGAGGTTACATCCTGATAAACCCCTCACAAGTAAGCTTCTGACACATACCTCTAATCCCAGAACTCTGGGAGGCCAGGGCAGGAAGACAGCAAGTTCAAGCCCAGCCTGGGCATCTTAGCAATTAGCAAGACCCTTTCTCAAAAAAAAAATAATAATAATAATGAAAAGACTAGGGACATAGTTCAGAGAAAAGACCCCAGATTCAATCTCCAGCACCAGTACAAGGGGGGAAAAGCAATAAGTCAAAATGCATTTAATACACCTAACCTACCAAACATCAGAGCTCAGCCTGGCATACTTAAAAATGCTCAGAAGACTCAAATTAGCTGACAGTTGGATATCACAAGAGTATCCTATTGCATTCACTAGCACAGGAAAAAAAACAAAATTCAGTATTTGAGGCACTGCTTCTACCAAATGCATAATCACATCTGCACCCCTGGAAAGTTGAAAAATCATTAAGTCAATCCATTGTGGGTTGAAGATTGACTTAAACAGCTCATGAGCCATAGGCGTATTTCTCAACCATGACAGCTACTCCTATTCCCTCTGAGCCTTTCCTCTTGCTGTTCCTTCTGCCTGGGTAACCCCACCACTGCCCGCAAACACGGGCTTTCTTTGGCTCTGTCTATCCTGTAGGCTTCGCACTTAGAGATCACCTTCTTGGAGGGCTCACACCTGCGATCTGGATTACATCTCACAGCTTTCTTTGGCTCTATCTATCCTGTAGGCTTCGCACTTAGAGATCACCTTCTTGGAGGGCTCACACCTGCAATCTGGATTAAATGTCTCTCTTCTTGGTTCCCTCAGCCTCTGTACTGTTCCATAGCAGTAGTTAACACTGGACCCAGGGGTCCTGGTTGCTTGTCATCTCCTGAACCACACTGTGAACACTTTGAGGACAAGAACTGTGGATTATTAAGCATTATTCATTGCACTTTTGGTGTCTGGCATAAAATAAATGCTTAGGAAATATCAGTTGAATAAATAAATTTATCATGGATGCAGAATGAAAATATGAGTGGTTATATGGGTAAGTGGTATGATGGGAGAACTGATGTATGGATGCACCAATGGATGGATGATGGATGGATGGTGGATGGATGATGGATGGATGGAGCATGGATGAATGGATGGGTGAATGGGTTGATGGATGGGTTGATGGATGGATGGGTGATGGGTGGATAGGTGGGTGGATGGATAGATGGGTGGATGGATGAATAGCTGAGTAAATAAATATATTCACTTTTGTTCATTTGCTCCTCTGAGGACAGAGAAGAAGGATGGATGCAACTTTTAGGAGTCATGTCTTTGAGCTGCCATCTCCCAAGGCTGTGTTCTATACCCTGGAACTGTTCCTTGTTCCTTTTTGCAGTTAGGGAAGAAGATTGAAACCATTGTCATGATATTTGACTGTGAGGGTCTGGGACTGAAGCACTTCTGGAAACCTCTGGTAGAAGTGTACCAGGAGGTAAGGAGAAGACTCATGGGCGTACACACACACACATACATACACACACACACATACTTGGTTAGATGAACAGCTTGGCCTTGTATGAACTTGCTGCTCATTCACAGACAAAAATGGTAAAAGGTATCTGCTTTCCTAGACCCCTCACAAAGGTCTTAATATATTTCCCAGAAGATCTTATAGAGCAGTGCTCTATAAGAGACACTACTGTGGGTCCATAGAGCCACTTTTTTAACCACACCTTTCTCCCTGAGCTCTGGGACTTGAGCAGTTCAGTTTACCTCCCCAGACCAAAGTCTCTCAACCCCCAGAGCACACACTGTGGCAGGGACTCTGTAGTGAGTGTTATGTGAAGTGTGTGCACAATGGTTGGAGCGAATATTTAATAGTAGACATCACCATCCTTATGCTCTCATCACTATAATATTTACTCTAATTATTATTAAGGTGTGCTTATAACAGCCTAAGGTGAGAAGATCTCCCCAGAGGCTAGAGGAGGTGATGGCAAAAAAAAAAAAAAAAAAAAAGAAAAGAAAAGCTCTCACAAGTCTCTGAAGCTTCCAGGCAGGAGATTGCAAAGGAGATGGGGAAAGAACGCGAAGTCTGGGCTCTGATGGGGTCTTTCTTGGTTCTGCAGTTCTTTGGCCTCCTAGAAGAAAATTACCCAGAGACCCTGAAGTTCATGCTCATAGTGAAAGGTGTGTAGTGACTGACTTCTCCTATCTGTGCCCCACACACATTCTTCATCATGCTCAGAGAATGATAATAGTGGCTTGGTCTCAGGATTGTTGTGAAGCAAGTTGGCTGCTTGTAGATCATTTAGAGTATTTGGCGCAGGTTAAGTGCTCAATAATTGGCTTCAGTATAAGAAAGGCAGCTCCTGGGAGACGGGGAGATGCCTCAGTGGAATAAGCACTTCCCTAGCAAGTGCAAGGGCCTGAGTTCAATCCCCAGTCCCACAAAAAAAAAAAAAAAAAAAAAAAAAAAGACAGCTCCAACCTCACTTCCTCCAGGAGTCCCCCACTTCTCGCAGTCGCGATGATCACTCCCTCTCCAAGCTGCCTCTGGTACTGGCGGCCAGTGCAGCCCAATTTTACCTTTCCACTTTGCTCCTTTATGGGGGTCTTCATTCTCTTATGTGTGTGTTCACCCTGTTTTTTGGACCAAGTTATGTGCTCCTTGCAGGTAAAGACTCTGCTTCTCCACTTCTGTTATATTTCTTACAGGCTGGTGGCATGGTAGATGCTTTATAAGCATTTGGGTGGCTGTTATTTAGAAAGGCTAGTAGATGAAAGGATGGATATGTTTGATAGCTGAGTGGTTGGTCATTTAGTTGTTTGGTCCAGTTTATTGGCTAGTGATTGGTTGGTGTTTTGGTTCATTGGTTGTTTGGACTGTTTGGGATTGACTATTTGTTTGGGCAGCTTGTTGGAAGGTTAGCTAGTTAGCTAATTAATCCAGTTGTTTGACTGGATCACTGGTGGTTGGACCTCCGATTACTTGGATGGATGGATGGATGGATGGATGAATGGATGGATGGATGGATGATTGAGTAGGTGACTAGCTAGACATGGCTGTTGTTTGAATCACTAATTGATTGTTCAGTTGGCTGACCATTTGGCTGACTTGATAGGTGATTGTTCGACTATTCAGTAAATTGGTTGATTAATTGGCTGATTAGAAGATAAATCTGGGGCTGGGGAGATGGCTCAGTAGAATAAGAGTTTCCCTGGCAAGCACAAAGGCCTGAATTCAATCCCTGGTTCCGCAAAAAGAAAAAAAAAAAAGAAGATAAATCTGTAGACTGTTGGATCCTTGGTTGGTTGTTTGATAAATTGGAGTGTTTATTGGTTGATCACCTGGGTCACTGATTAGAAAGTTGGATGTTTGACTCATTTGTTGATAGATTGAGTGATTGGTTGTTTGGCTGTTTAATTGCTGGGTTACTGGTTGGTTGGTGGTTGGATGGTTTGTTGGGTGCAGAACATTGGAACTCAACAGAATTAACCTGGACTCTTCTATGTCATTGACTATGACCATTATGAAAGAGTATCCCAGTCAATTCTGTTCTCCTTCTCCATTTTTGTATCTTTCCAGCCACCAAATTGTTCCCTGTGGGCTACAACCTCATGAAACCCTTCCTGAGTGAGGACACCCGCAGGAAAATTGTAGTGTTGGGAAGTAAGTAGTTCTCTGCTTTATATGTGAGCTTTGGAGTGAGGTTGGGCCATCATCTTTCAGAGCTTGACACATCACCTAGAGTCATAGGCTTCTATTCCCAAAATGAGATGACTTACCCCGGAGAGCATATCCGGTTACCTAGACCTCATTCTCTGCCCTACCCCTTTAGTGAATAAAGCCTCTACATCTACCTCTCTATCAGTTTCGGCTTAGTTGTAGTCAGTCTCTGGTCTAGCAGCCTCAGTTCTATTTCAATATTCACAATCCCAGGGTTTCTAAAGACAACTTGGGTTAAAGAGGATGAGGGGGCTGGCCAGGTAGCTCAGCAGACTAAAGTGCCTGCTTTGGCAGAGCACAGTGGCCAGGGTTCAATCCACCGTGTGCCGTGCCAGCCCCGCCCGCCCCCAGGGTGTGCTGAGACTGTGATTGAGACTGGGCATGGTGATGCACACCTGCAATCCCAGCACTTGGGAGGCTGAAAACAGGAGGATCCCTGAGTCCAATCTATGTAGTGAGACCCTGTACACCCTGTCCTAAATTCATTAAAAAAAAAAAAGAGGATGCTGAAGATCAGGAAGAGTAATTATGATTCAGAAAAGGGAGAACCAACAGAAAGGACTATAGAACTAAATAATGGTGCATCCATTCAATAAATTACGGATAACCATGAAAAATAATGCTTTACATGAATATTTAATATCATGGGAAATATCATATCACTAAGTGAAAAATGCAGGTTAGGATGCCATGTAGACTGTGTGATCTTTTTTTTTTTTTTTTTTTTTTTTTTTTTTTTTTTTTTTTTTTTTTTTTTTTTTTTTTTTTTTTTTTTGGTACAGGGTTTCACTATGCAGCTTGGACTTGTAGTGATCCTTTTGTCTCAATCTCCACAGTGCTGGGATTACAGGCCTGTGCCACATGCCCAGTATCAGGGGCTGGCTCAGCACAAGGCTGGCACAGCATGTGGTACTGGGGATCAAACCTGGGTCCTTGTGCTTGCCAGGCAGGTGCTTAGACTGCTGAGCTATCTCTCTAGCCCTGTGTGATCTCATTGTTGTAAAAACAAACACATACAAAGCAAAAATATGTTGGACTGGTGAGACAGCTCAGCGGACTAAAGTGCCTGCTTAGGAAGCTTAGGCAGGCTCAGGGACCATGGTTTGATCCCTGGCACAACATGCCAAGCCAGCCCCACACCCAGGGCAGGCTGAACCTACCACAGAGTCCAGGCATAGTGGTGCAGGCCTATAATCCCAGTGCTGGGGAGGCTGAGAACAGGAGGATCACTATGAGTCTGAACCACGTAGTGAGACCCTGTAACAACCAAATACAATAGAAAAAAGAAAATTATTAAATATATATATGTGTGTGTGTGTGTATGTGTATTTCTAAAAAGAAAGACAGCAGAATATTAATTTGTTAAGGATGAAAAATCATGCAGTTTTTAATATTATTTGGATTTCTCCAAAATCTTTAACATTTTCTAAAATAATATTAATTTTACAGATAGGGAAAACAACAGATTTTTTTAAGTTACAGGGTAAGAAAAATAGCTAATAGATTTAAAGCAATGACATTGAGGCTAGAGGATAACCTTTTTTTAAGAGTAGGAAAATTTGTTGGAGAACAAGAATGGGGAATGGGGAATAGGAGCAGCTCTTTAGAGACAAGAGGAGTCCCATGTGGGTTGTCCTGGAAAATAACTTCTCCCAGGCAGAACAGTCTGATCATAGAATCAGAAAAACTAGGGATCCCTGTGGGTGTGGGGCTGCGGGGGTCTTACACACACTTGCTTTTTTCTCCCTTCCTAACACTCAATCTTCTGCCTCTACCCACTTCCACTAGGACATTGCTTAGCAGACTACAAGGTAGCCTGACTTGAGGCCCAGGACACTGCCTTCTAAGCTCACCAAATCTTGGAGCAGTGTGGGTTACTTGACGCTGCAGGACGCACGTCTATGATCTCTGCCCTTCCTAGTGTCCCACAAGGCTCAGGCCTTAGTGAACCAAATTTGTGGAGTTTGCCCTTATCCTACTAAAGGAAAAGAGTATCTGTGGACCTGAGGGTTAGCCTGAACTAACCAAAGGCCTGTACCATGGCAACACCCCCAATCCCAGATATTTGCATAGTGTTTGAGCAGCAGTAAAGGCCATTAGGTATTTTGAGAGAGGGAAGGAGAATTCCCTCCAAAGGCCCAAAGATCACCATCTTCTACAAAAGGTCTGATTTACTCATTCAATCTTTTTTTGGGGGGATAGGGAGGTAACTCGTAACCTTGTGCTTACCAGGCAGGCACTTGTGCCACTGAGCTACACCCCCAGCCTCCTTGATTTACTCACTGAGTGCCCCCACAGCAAGGTCCTTGACTTTATGGAGCTTTAAAGTCTCCTGGAGACAAACAACTCTTGAGTTTTCTACCTAACAGTTTACTACTCATGGGTGAGAAGCCTTCAAGAATGTGCAAACCAAGAGTCAGAGATATAGCTCAGCAGCACAGCCCCTGCATGACAAGCACAAGGCCCTGAGTTTGATTCCTGGTCCAAAAAAAAAAAAAAAAATGTGCAAGACACTTTTTCCTACAGCCTTAGATGTAACAGGCTGGGAAACTGGCTCTGGTAGCCTAACTCCCACAGGACTTGGATAAGCCAGGGCATCCTAGAAGGCATGGGAGGCTGCCTGGTCCTTTCCACACATGATAATCACTCTTCAATCTCTCTGCTCCCAGACAGCTGGAAAGAAGGTTTGCTGAAACTGATAAGTCCTGAAGAACTGCCTGCCCATTTTGGGGGGACCCTGACTGACCCAGATGGAAACCCCAAGTGTTTGAACAAGGTACAAAGAGCCTAGGACAAGTGATTAAGAGGGTAGATCTTGGTTTCATTCCCACTTCATTCATTCTACAAGTACCTGTGGATAGACCCTTGTGTGTAGCAACAGGGTGTTAAAGTTCCAGCCCTGTTCTTAGGGGGACTCTCAGCAACAGTGAAGACATAAGAAATTAGAAGATTTTTGAGCTGGAAGAAGAAGCTCTCCAAGCAATCCATGGCCCAGCCTGGAGGATGAGGGAAGGTCTTCATGGAAGGGAGGCAGGGGACAAGATGAGCAGGATATTTCTTGAAAATGGTGAAAGTGTCAGAAGTAAGAGTAGCAGCATAACTGGTATACAAGAGGGAGGAACAAACTGCTCCATCCTGTGTCTGCAGATCAACTACGGTGGGGAGATCCCCAAGTCCATGTACGTGCGGGACCAGGTGAAAACTCAGTACGAGCACTCGGTGCAGATCAGCCGTGGCTCCTCCCACCAGGTGGAATATGAGATTCTGTTTCCAGGCTGTGTCCTCAGGTAGAGACAGACCACTGTCCCACCCTTCCCTGGACCCTAATCCCTCAGGAATCCATCAGCAACCTATCTCCTTACAGGTGGCAGTTTGCATCAGATGGCGGGGATATTGGTTTTGGGGTTTTCCTAAAGACCAAGATGGGGGAGCGGCAGAAGGCTGGGGAGATGACGGAGGTGTTGACCAGCCAGCGCTACAATGCCCACATGGTGCCTGAGGATGGGAGCCTCACCTGCTCAGAGGCTGGCGCCTGTAAGTCTTCCCCAGTTGGACAGTGGCTCAGAAGGTGGGAGCCACCTGATCTATGGCTTAAAAGGGAAGCAGAGAGTCAATGACACTGCAACACATATACCAAGGACACATGACCCAGCTTAGTGCTATGTATCCCCATCCAGAGTGGCACTCAGGCCACACAAAGAATGATCAGGCAAGTATAGCTTTCTCCATGAAGAAACTAAGAAGCAACTTGTAGCATCACAAAGCTGAATGCAGTGCCAGTGTCCCTTCTCAGCCTGAGTATCACCATATAACACTGGGCAAAATTCCAATGAAGGAAGGACCTTTGGTTTTGCTCACTTGTGACCATGGGCCACAATCCTTGCTCTTGGGGGTGGAGGCAATGAGTATGCAGCAGGCTGGCCTAGGACCTACTTCACCCAAGGGAACTGAGAGGACTTTGCTGTCCCATCTCACATATGCATCATGGGCATGGAGCCAGTGATCCAATGATCATTGTTTTCATGGCCCACCAAAGGGACAAATAAATCCAGGCTTGGGCACACACCGGAAGGAGGTCAGTGTCTGTTTACAGGCATGGCTCATGATTGGCAGTTCCCATGGGGAAGGGAAAAGTATAGTCAAAACTTGGTGAACAAAGCAGGTGAGAACACAAGCCTGTCCTCCCGCACAGCTGGAGTAGGGATGCAGAGAATGTGAAGCCTGGCCAAACTGCCCACCTTTTCATCTATCCCACAGATGTCCTGCGCTTTGATAACACCTATAGCTTTGTGCATGCCAAGAAGGTCAGCTTCACCGTGGAGGTGCTGCTCCCAGATGAGGGCATGCAGAAGTACGATGAGGAGCTCACACCTATCTAAGTGACCTCTCCACATCACAAAGATCCCAGGCTGTTTTCTTTTTAGTCACCCTGCCTTCCAACCCTGACACGGATCATTAGTCCTCCTAACTCTGGGACATTAGTAAGTAGAGAAAGATTTCCTGGAGAAGATTCATCTATGGTGGCCAAATCAGGAAAAAAATACAAAATATACAGCCTTGGAGGGAACAAAAGTTACATAAGAGAAAGCAATGGTAGATACTTAGAGCGCACTTAGGAGTTCAAGGGTGGATCAGTATGTAGAGAGCAAATTATTCACGGGTGTGTATGTCAAGGAAGAGATTTCAGCACCTTGGACAGGAACGGAGTGTGGCGGGGATGGACTTCTACAGAGCTGGGCAGTCCAGCTCCTGAATTTCTGACTGTGGCTTCCTCTTGGGGCCCACTCACAAAATCTCTGTGCCTCTGGCAGGAAATGCCCACATAAGATGTCAGACTCGGGACATTTATTTTCTTCCATCCATTGTTAGCGCCTCACTTCCTCCCTTTGGAGTTCATAGCTTATATATTAAGCAATTAAAGGTTCAAAACAGAGGAAACCACATCTGACTCTAGCTGCTGCCTGACATAAATAATAATAATAAATCACACCGGTCATGTGGTGAGTACTTCCTCCTGCAACAGCCTCCTGAGTGCTGGGAATACAGGCATGTGCCACCACGCCCAGCTGGTGAGTACCCATCTACATGTTAAGTGCTTTATGGACTTAGCTCATTTTGTCCTTATACCATCCCCAAAGCCACTTACTATGCCACTTTATGGATAAGGAAACTCAAGGTCAGAGAGGTACAACCATTCACTTAGTGTCACATAAGTGAAATATCCAGGGCCCCAGATTTTGGTTCTTTACTTACTCTCAAGGTATTTCTCTCAATTCCCCTATAATACCATCTTCTAAGACTCTATTTACCAAGGAGGAAATAAAGGGTAATTTTTTTTTTTTAGCCTAAATCTTCCAGTACACATATCCTGGTGTCTTCCTCTCCAATCTCCCTTTATAGGTGGAGTGGGAAACAATGCTTAAGCAGTTGGTCCACAGGGACTTACAACAGAGCCAGGCCTGTCCTCCAGCCAGCGTCCTGTTCACCACTCGCATGGCCTCTGAAGCATGACTGGCTGGCGCTCACCTCGATGCTGGGTGACTAGGAGAGAGAACAGGGACTCGGAGATTTCTTTTCTCCTCAACTTTGCGCTCCAATTTGGGGACACTGAGATCTTACCTTAGACCATAGATCCTAATATACCTTTTGACAAAAGGAGCCAGATTATATCAGAAAATGGGGGTGGTTGGGAACCAAAGACTTTGGTTCATCAGGCAAGCATTCAGCAGTGGTAAGAACTTTCTCAAGTGCACAATTTCTTTCCTTCTTTTTTTTAATGAGCACAGGATTCTACCTTGATTTCATAGAAGGGAAATTGAATCCTTGCCCAAGGGCACTGGGCTTGCTTCTTATAGCCTGTGGGTGGAAGAAACAGGACTGAAGCAAAGATGCTCACCCTATCTCTTATTGGGAGCAGTTGAAGCTAGAATGTAATTTATGTGTGCAGGACAAAGCCAGCCCAAGGGCATGGGAGCTCTTCGAAGCATGTAAACAAGCTGTGGTAGCTTGTTAGCTGATTGCTAGGTAGAGAGGCTGAAATTGATACCAACCTCTCAAGGGTATAAATAAACAGCTCTACCATTTAGCCGAGGTCCTCCCCCTCATAGCAGGAAAGAGAGGCCCTCCACCTGACCCAACTCTTGCCTCTTGTCCTCTTTTCCTCATTTTCACTGTAGTTCCTGGGTTACACCAAAAGCCCCACAAATCCCTATGATTTCTTCATCCCATTTCCTATAATGACTTGCAGAACAGGACAAGACTTTCTCCCTTTTGAGCCGGAGAGTGAAGGGGGCTGCAGAAGAGGGTGAAGGGGAACAGGGGAGGGGTGTCAGATTTCAGGAGGAAGAAAATCAGTATTTGAGACATACTTAAAATATACTTGTTTTGTGAAGTTAAAATTTAATGGAGTATCTGGCACTATAAATTGATGTTAATGAAGAGAAGAGAGAGGACAGGGAAGAAGAAAAGAGAGGAACAGACTCACCCTTTCAGACCATGGTGGCTGCACCTGGCCCCTGGGCCCCTGCACCTGAAATTTGAGCTAAGCGTGTCATGGGCCCCTTGGCAGAGGATGACTCGCTGTCACTGGTGTAGGGTACAGGAAGTGGTAGGCTTCCTCCATTGCTCACTGAGGCAGCCCCGTTGGAGGATAAGTGTGTGCACCTTCTTGTGTTCTAGTGGGTAAAGAAGCTGGGAGCAGGGCTTTTGGGTACCATCAGCTCCTTCGGAACTGAGCAGGGAACTTGGAACAGATCAGGGAAGCACCAAGAGCTCAAGGCCAGGACTAGAGTGGAGATCCAAAAAGTGCTCCACTGACATTCACTAATGCTTGGCCGCGATCAACAGCTCCCACTCTGCACCCACAGAGCAGCCTTCCCCAGTGCTAGCCTCCCTCTTGGACCAGATGCTCAACTGCAATTTCAGACATCAGGAGTTGGCATGGGGGAGGGAAGGAGACTTGCTTTGTAGCTTTGGCCAATTACTCACCCCACCCCCATGCAAGCAGGGCCAGTAAGCAGCATAGGGACCAGAGGCCTGTGACCTGTAGGTGCCTGCTTTTGAGAAGGAATGTTAAAACATAGGAGCTCCAGCTCCAGCAGCCCAGAAATGCTGAAAAAAGAAGGAAGGAAAGGTTTTGGAAGGAAAGCCCCTTAGGGGGCTGGAGCTAGTTGCCAGAGGATATTCCCATAAGAAGGGCCAATTATGGCTGAGGCTAAAAGAGCAGGCCTCTCCCATGAACATCTCAGGCCAGTGTAACCATTTACAGCTTTCTGCTGGTACCAAAGATATCCCGCCCCTCAGCTCCTGCCTCTTCCTCCTCCTCCAAGTCACTGCCATGGTGGCTTCTCCAGATAGAAGTCAGCTTTGGCCCCTGATATTTAACATTGACAAGAGTGAGTGCCATGGGAGGTTAAGGCAAGACAAGGCCACTAGAAAAATAGAAACCTTCACTGTAAGTATGCAGAAGGGTTATGCAATGGTTTTCAGAAGGAACTACTGTCTCCATGACTCCCTCCAAGCTGGGAGTCCATGCATCTCCTCAGAAGAATAGCTCTCTGCTACCTAGCTCATTAATACCTTCTCCTGGCGTCCAGCACAGTTGTAGTGTAGGGAGCTGCCCCAGAAAACTCATCAAACTACAGAAAGAAGAGCATGGCTGGGAGACTTTGAGAGCTGTCCCCAAGGAGGGATCAGGATGAGCTGAATGACACAGGTAAAGGCCACTATGGTCACCAGCAAGCCTGCACCATTTTGCAAAAGGTCAGCAACAAGGGGGCCAGGAGCATCTCAGAGGAGCCCAGAGATATGGGGCAGGCTGTGCAGGACAGTGAGAGCCAAATGCAAACCCAAGCCATCACTCAGACAGGGGTAAAAGCCAGGTGTGTGTGGGGAAGGAAGGCTGTGACTGGGAAGCACCAGGAATGCCTGTCTGTGAACCTACGCAGAGGGGACTGGAAAAAGGAACTGCCTCGTTCAGATCCAGACTGCTCTCCAGCCCCTGAATCCACCTTTAAGCTTGGCGATGGTGGCTCCTTGAGCCTTCAGTGGCCTGAAACTATAGTATAGGTGTCCACTTCTCACAGGAACACTGTAGAGGACCCTGGGGGTCTCTTCCCTTCCTTGCTTGGATGGAAGGCACTGTCCTCCCCAGTCTCTGGAGAGGCCCAGAGTGAGGTAACACCCTAAAGCAGTTCTGTGTTCATTGGCTAAAAGGGAACAGGGCAGAGAGATGTTACTTAGCAGGGCTTAAGGGAGAAGTGAAGAACACAGGTACAGCACAGCAGGTCCCCTTCCTATCCACAGCAGCACTTTTCTGTTATCTGAACAGAGACTTTTTTTTTTTTTTTGCGGTACCAGGGATTGAACTCAGGACCCTGTGCTTACCAGGCAGGCACTTATTCTACTGAGCTATCTCCCCAGCCCACCTTTCCATTATCTGCAGTCAACCATAGCCTGAAAATTTTAAATGCAAAATTCCATAAATAAACCATTCATAAATCTTAAATAATTCATTAAATGAAGTCATTATAATTGTGCTATTCAGTTATTAGCTATTGTTGTTAACTTCTTATTGTGCCTTATGTATACATTAAACTCTATTATAGGTATGTATGTTTGGGCAAATCACATTATCTATAGGGTTCAGCACTTTCCACAAATAAGTATCCATGGGGTGTCTTGGAATGTATCCCCTTTGGGTAAGAGGAGGTGACTAAATTAGCGTGGTTCCAGCTAATTTTCCCTGCCTCCTTCCCATGGGTTATTATACCACTGGGGATGTAAAAGAGGTATCTGGCCTTCCAAGCTGTCTATAGAATAAGGGAAACATGTTACAGAGCATTATTAAAACTGTACTGCTACATTAGTGCGCATGTGTACAGCAAAAGTGACCTGGAGGGGACAACACTACTTTAATTAACATTATATGGGTGATAGGATCATATCTTGTTGAAGCATCTGAACTTTCTAGAATGGTTCTGTATTTGCCTTATTGCATTTGTTTGAGAAGGGAGCTTAGGGAATAAATTATTATAAGCTAGAGTATAAGCCCCTTCCAAAGAGGGCTGGCTCATGGCTGAGTCTGCTCACACCGTGACTTCTCCATAGCCAACTCCACTGTGTCCCTGACTAATCTTGTCCTCCTGATCCCATCCAAGAGCTTATTCCCTTAGTGGACGCAATGCCATTCATCTGCCCGCTCAAGCCAACACCCCTCAGGTCTTCCTCAGCAGCCTCCCTGAGCTGGCCCCAAACAAGGGTGGGAACAACGGAATTCACAGCAGTCATGAGGAGAGATTTTCCACTTACTTACAAGCTACAAGCTCCCAACAGTCCAGGTAGAAAGATGCATGCAGGCAGGAATTAGAGCACAACAGAGTTCTCAGGGGAGAGAGCCTAGCCCAAATCCCAATCTCAGCATGGCTACCTTAGCTGTGTGACAGTGGGTGGTCATCTGGCACCTCTGGACTTCCCTTTCCCTGGTTTGCCTGTACAAGAGGGAGGCCACTTACATTTCTAGGTGAGGTGTCCCCCGGCACAGGCGAAGCATCTTGGCATAGAGCCAGCTGAAGTTTTCCACTTCACCCGTTGCCCGGCTTCCAGATTTTTTTGCGTTCCAGCTGGCAGGACCCTGTGTCACGGCTTCCAGGCCCATAAAATGGAAGGAATTTTCCCAGTGTTCCATACTTGAAGCACGAAGAGTTCTCCCACATAAAGAAGTATCAACCCTGGGTTTTCAGCAGAATTCAATACTCTTGCCTAATACTAGCAGGTGAGGGTACAAAGTTAGCCTCTCTCACCTTGTCCAGCAGATGATATGACCCTGGATGAGGGACCAAGGAAGAACTTGGGACACGCAGGTCTGGTGACATTATGACACATTTGTCCTCTACCAACAAGGTGCCACAGGGATGAAGCCAGGTCTGCTTGTGACTGTCATATCACCAGCCCTTATAACAGTCCCCTGGAGTAAATTCATCTTCTGATTTTCTCTTATCTATGAGTATTTTGTCACTGCAACACTGGTTTGGAACTGAGACAGATTAGCACCGTTAGGTAGCACCTGCAATAGGACTCTAACTAGGTTACAACTAGGTAGACAAAAGTATGTTCACTTATGCATAAGAAACGTGCTTAAGCCAGGCATGGTGGTGCATGCCTGTAATCCCAGCACTCGGGAGGCTGAGGCAGGAGGATTGTTGTGAGTTCAAGACCAGCCTGAGCTACAAAGTGAGCGTAAGGCCAGCCTGAACTGCATAGTGAGACCCTGTTTCAAAAAGACAAAAAAAAAAAAAAAAAAAAGAAAAGAAAAGAAATGTGCTGAAGAAAAGTGAGAGACTGGGCATTTCCACCTGACAGCGCATAACCCTATTTTATGAAACATAACCTTAACATATTCCCAAGTGTTGGTGATTCTCTGGGTTTCAGGGCTGACTCCAAAACAGCTCTGGGAGGGGAAAGAGAAAGAAGAAAAAGAATGTCCCACACTTCCAGCAAGGCATGGGCGCCCCTCCCATATCATCACTGAGCACAAAGCCTCTATACTGTAGCACAATCTCATTAGTGGGACCAAGGGACAGACTGGGGCCTAGTGACAAGCGACTGAGGGCCAGAGCAGCATCAGCTAAGAGTCAGAACCAGCTTCTTGGGAGGCCACAAGAGCCTACAGTGCGGGATTCTCTTACTCCATGAAGCCACATTCAGGAGTATCCATCCCATTTCTAAAGTCTTGGCCAGGTGCAGTTCACTTGAGCAAAGGGCAGAGGTCACAAAGTCAGCTGTGTGTGGCAAGATACTAGGGTCACTGCAGCCACTCCAAAGGCAGGAGTCAAACAGCCCATCCTCTGCCAAACCCTCCTGGGGGGGGGGGGGCAGGGCAGGAACAGACCCAAACAAGCTCAAATCAGGTCATCAAGGTCTACCTGTGACAAAGTTGCCGGGCGTGGTGGCGCAGGCCTGTAATCCCAGCACTCGGGAGGCTGAGGCAGGAGGATTGTTGTGAGTTCGAGACCAGCCTGAGCTACAAAGTGAGCTTAAGGCCAGCCTGAACTGCATAGTGAGACCCTGTCTCAAAAAAGACCAAAAAAAAAAAAAAAAAAAAAAAAAAGGTCTACCTGTGACAAAGTGTGACAGGCAGGCCTTTCCACACTGCCCCATGCCCATGAGCCAGTCAAGCCAGACCCCAGAGAATCTGGGGCTCGGTTCCTACACGTAACAGGTCTCATGCCTCCCCCATCTCTCCTACTCTGGCTGAGAAGAGGTTGTGTAGCCTCTGAGGTGGTACAGGTACAGGCTCTGCATGCCCATGCAGTGGTCTCCACACAGCTTCACAACACAGTTTAACACGGGCTGGATGCCAGCTTCTGGGGTCAGCCATGAGCCTTCCACATAAGGCTGCACTCTTTGTCCTCAGTGGAGAAGAACCAAGAGACTCAGGGGAGATAAGAGGACGTGGAGAAGTGGGACTGAGTTTCAGGGTGGCACTGGGCAGAGTGACTCTCAGGCCATCCAAAAGTGAGCCTTCTCCTGTTTATATCCACAGGCTGCCAAGCCCAGCTCCTGTTGCCGTGTGGGAATGGGTGTGGTTGTCCTTGAGGGGACCCACTAGCGCGTGGCTGGCAGGGCAAGGCCAGGCTCTGGGGGCACCCAAGGCAGGAGGAAGAATGCCCCATTGTCTAGAACTTACCACAGAGCAAGACCACAATAATCAGCAGACACCCTTTGGGGAAGCCATGGTGCAAAGCCTCCTTAAACAGGCCCACAGGGGGCTGAGCAAGAAGGCTCACTTGTAGCCCACAGATAAGCCGAAGGCTTGGCTGAGCAGGGCCCAGTCCAGGTATATTCACATACTCCCACCTGTGCTACCTAGCACCACCTGCCTGCAGTGCGTCCTGATTTAGGAAAGAGTCCTATGTCTTCATCATTCACGTGGAATTGACTGAGGACAGTAAGAGCTGATGCTGATTAAGCCTTATGGTTCAAGAACTCTTGCTGTGAGAGCTGTGCTATATAACTGTGTCACTATATAACTGTGCCACCGAGCTATATCCCCTACCCCCTATGAATCAATTGTTTCTCTGGCTGTAAAGGTCATGGGCTAGAAAACAGAACAGGAACCAGACTTGGGCTGGGAAAAAGGTGGTAGAAGGCAGGGCCTTGTGTGAGCATGGACCAATGACTCCAACTCCAGGAAAAAAAGACCTAATAATTCCCATCTAACGCTAAGGTCTAAAGATTAAATTAGCTACATCACATGAAGAATTCACAACAGGACCTGGTGCCACTAGGAACCAATTCACTAACGGATGTTGACAATGACCTGCTTAAACCAACCAACCTGAGCACAATAGGAGGTGCTTCCCCCTTGTGGTGATTGTGAGTATTGCAGGAAGGTACTACTTTCACCTGGCTCCAGGATACACACAGAGGAAACCTGAAATATAAACAAGGGGCAAAATAAAAGGTAAATAATAGAAAATAGGTAGATCTCCTCCATATGGGTTGGGACATAGGTATGAAGGAGGGGGGAAAAAAGGAGAAGAACAAAAAAGGGATTTAAAAAGAATGTAGAGGGCTGGGGAGATACTCGGCAGTCTAAACCCCTGCCGGACAAGCACAAGGACCAGGGTTCGGTACCTAGTACTGCATGCTGGGCTGGCCCTCAGGTGAGCCAGCCACTGAAACCACACGTGGTGGTTCAAACCTGTAATCCCAGCACTGGGGAAGCTGAGACAGGAGAATTACTACACTTCCGAGCTGCAGAGGGAGACCCTGTATCAAACGAATAATTTTCTTTCATTAACAACAAAAAGAATTTAGAAGTATCATATAAATATATATATATATATATATTTAGCTATCCA
Source organism: Ctenomys sociabilis (assembly GCA_004027165.1). Classification (NCBI taxonomy): domain Eukaryota; kingdom Metazoa; phylum Chordata; class Mammalia; order Rodentia; family Ctenomyidae; genus Ctenomys; species Ctenomys sociabilis. The sequence continues at coordinate 29,572 of PVKA01025885.1, forward strand.
TGTTTTGAAAATCTGTAACATATGTATTGTTGTATGTTACTCTATTTATGTCATTTTTTCCATTTGCCTTTGCTTCTAGTTTTTACTCTTCAAGTTAAAATACAAATAAATAAATTTTTAAAAAAATTAGATTATGTACGCGTTCCAACTCCCCATGAGGGATTTGATCATCATGTACCACAAACGTACTAATAAACAATAAAACTGGGGGGAGAGGCAAGCCCCTCCTATGAATGCATGAGGCTGGGAGGGGGTGCACCTAGATATAAACATTAATAGCAATTTAGCAAGGTTCTGTCTCAAAATAAAAGGGGTGGGGATCTAGCCCAGCGCTAGAGCACTTGGCTGGGATGTATGGCTCTTCCCTAGGGATTTCCTATATAAGAGAAGCCACACAATAGTTAATGTGTGTCTGATTTATTTAACTTAACATTGTGTTCTCAAGTGCATCCGTTTTCCTACAGATGACTTAAGGTTAGCTTTCTTTATGGCAGTAGTACTTGTGCATAAATACTGTATAAATATTGCATTATCCATTGATCTGTTAATGGACACATATGCCTCTTCCAAGACTGAGCTATTATAAACTGTGCTGCTATAAGTATGGGTAGGCAGGGCTTTTGCAAGGTGACTGACTTGTAGGGACTGTAGAGCTCACTGTCATGGGAAGAGGAAGGCCCAGTTGAAAGAGATGGTCACTGAGGCTGTGACCTGGAAGGGTCTATGTCCACCTCTGGTTCCTCCCTTTGCTGTCTGCCCCATGCTAGCTGCATCACAAGCAGTTTTCCTCCTCAGCAGGCCCTTCCCCTGTGCTGCCACAAAAAAAAATCATTATGATACCATTATAATTATTATATCATATGTCTCTTTGATCATTTCTCATGTAACAACTAAATTACAGTCCTGTGACTAAGTTGTTATGTAAACTGATCACTAAGTAAGGAATTGTTTATAATATGCACATCACAATATTCAGAACAAAGAAACGGTAGAAGTGATCAAATGAAACTCCAACTTGGTAACTTTGTTTTTATTTGCATAACTCTTGCATAACTTGTACACGAGTACTGTCAGAGTTATGCAAATAAAACTACAGTACATAAAAGTGTACTGGGGCTGGGAGATGGCTCAGTGGAATAAGCGCTTCCCTGGCAAGTACAAGGGCCTGAGTTCAATCCCCCATTACACCAAAAAAAAAAAAAAAAAAAAAAATTATAGTACTGTACCATGCAGTACAATCATCAAAAATTGCAATTATAAACAAAAAAAATTGCAGGGGTGGCCAAACAGCTCAGCAGATTAAAGCACCTGCAAGCAGGCACAGAGGCCAGGGGTTCAGTCCTGGGCCTGCCATGTTGGCCCCACTCCCCAGGGCACACTGAGTCAGCGATTAAGACTGGGCATGGTGGCATGTGCCTGTAATCCCAGCTCTTGGGAGACTGTAAACAGGCAGATCACTACTAGTCTGATCTAGTAGTGAGACCCTGAACACCCTGTAGACCCTTCCCTAAAATACCAAAAAAAAAAAAAAATTGTAGTATTTATAAACAAGGTGTATCCTACAAAAAGACATTGAAGCTTTATAAACCACATGTAAAGAACTGTACATACCCAAAAAAATACATCTTAACTCTGAGCAGTGAGTCATTAAGTCGAAATGGTGATTAAACAGGCAAGTATTTAAGCAAGGAATATTAATGTATTATATTAAAAACGTAATAAATACTTAAATGTAGCTTCCTACCTTGTTATGCTTTAATATCATTTCTACTCTTGAAGTTACTTATATCTGTACCAGCCCCCCCATGTCCAAAGTTTTTGTTATCCATGGTCAACTACAGCCCAAAAATATGAATCAGAAAATTCCAAAAGTAAAGAAGTCTTCAGTTTTTTTATTGTTGGCAGTGGTGGTAGTAGTGGTGATACAAAGGATTGAACACAGTGCCTGCACTTTTTTTTTTTTTTTTTTTTTTTTTTTTTGCAATACGGGGGATAGAACTCAGGACCTTGTGCTTGCCAGGCAAGTGCTTACCCTACTGAGCTGTCTCTCCAGCCCCACCTTCACATTAAGCTGTATCGCCAATCTTTTTTTTTGGTTGGTTGGTTTTTTGAGAGCCTTCTATGTCACTAAGTTGCCCAGGATGGAATGAAACTTGTGATTCTCCTGCCTCTGCCTTCCAGACAGCTGGCTCACAGGCACATGCTACCATGCCCAGCTCTAAAGATATAAGGCAGTGGTGGGTCTTTGTGTAGGGTTTTGGGGGAGGAAACTGTTTTGTTTTGCTTTTGGTATTGGGAGTAAGGACTGAACACAAACCCATCACAGAGCTACATCCCCAGCTAATTCATAGATTTAAATAACTTTTATTACAGGATTTATATTATTATAATTTTTCTAGCCCATTATTAGTATAGTTATTGTTGTTACTCTCCTACTATGTCCTAATTTATGAATTAAACTAGATCACAGGTATATATGCTCAGGAAAGAATATGGTACGTGTCGGGTTTGGTACCATCTGCAGTTTGAAGTGTCCTCAAAAGTCTCACCTGAGGGGCTGGGGAGATAGCTTGGCAGTCTTAAGTGCCTGCCTGTCAAGCAGAGGGACCCAAATTTGACCTCCAGCACCCCATGACATGCTGGCCCTGCACAGGGTCAGCCACCAAAACCTGCTGTAATTGCACACACCATAATCCCAGCCCCAGGGAGGCTGAGTCAGGAGGATCACTACAAGTCTGAATTGCATAGCAAGACTCTACACTAAATAAATAGTAAAAACAGATCAATGAATTTATTTTTTTTTTTTTTTTTTTTTTTTTTTTTTTTTTTTTTTTTTTTTTTTTTTTTTTTTTTT
>PVKA01025886.1:0-32432 GCA_004027165.1 Ctenomys sociabilis
TGTCGGCTTTTAGTGCTATGGTCATCCACTAGGTAAATAATTATTGAATCTTTGATATAATTCAGCTATAAAAAAACCTGTAAATATAATTTCATGTATGCACCTTGTACAGTACCAAAACGTTATGAAAACAGTTTGCAATGTATTAATTCATCGACTCTGTATGGTTAAGGTGTCTTGAAACTGTCTGATTGACATTGGTATTTTAATAAAATAAAAATAAATGGAAAAAAAAATAAAGAGAACATGGTATTTACACATAATGGACTGTTGCACTGCCAAAAAGATACACTTGAGCCCTTCATACAAAGATAACACAATTATATTAAGTGAAATAAATCAGATGCACAAGTTTAAATATCACATGGTTTCTACATATAGGAAACTGAAATTATAAATAAAGAGCAAAGTAAAAGATAGACAGTAGAAAGCAGGGAAATGCATGTTTCCCAAATGGTAAGTCTAAGTCCTTACCATTGGTAGGTCAAAGATGGGGAAGTTGTGAGAAAAGTGATAACGAATTAAGATGTGCTGTGCCTGTGGACCCACTCCACATAGCTGATGCTACGTGCTGCCAAAGCATGTGCTAACAAAAAAAAGCAAAATAGAACACCTTTTCCCCAAAAGGAGGATTCGGGCTCACGGGGCTTTCTATTATAGACCTGCAAGGAAATAAGTTCTTATAATGACAACATGAGCTCCCCAAAGGATGTGTGCTTCAGGTGAGAGACTCCAGCCACTGCTGGCACCTTGCATGGCAGCCTTGGTGGCTCTGAGAAGGCTCCTCTCCAAAGAAAACTCTGACATGATAACAGCTTGTCATTTTAAGCCACTATGTCCATGGCAGCTCCTCAGGGATCGTGTGCCAATCATGACAGTCCAGCAGGATCTTGAGTCCTTTCATGAGTCTAAGACCTGAGACAGATCCAACCAATGTCAGACCCTAACAGAAAAAAGATTTTGGGTGAGGCCATTGAAGAAATAGGGAGCTCTTCTGATTAGACAACAGCCAATGCAAGGACAACAGGAACATGCACAGCGTGAGGCGCTGGCCTGCAGACTGCTTCTCAGGAGCCGTGGGGTGCACTTAGAAAAAGATCACACTCAGTCCATGTACAACTATGTCTCCACCAGAGCAGTGTGTGGTGACAGATGGGCTTTACGCTAGGAAGCCAAGCAGCTTCTGATTCTGCCAACCTGGGAGGAGAAATCCAAGAATGGGAGGCCTTTAGTGACAAACTCCTACCACCCCTCCTTACAAGACACACAGCACATGTGAGAACACTGTCTGAGGCCATGAAGATGGGGATTTCAAGAGCTGACTTATGGCTTCCTTTGTGTTTTATCCCTAGAGTGCTATGCAAGGCCTGGATCATTTTCAGAGCATGCTGGGAAGGACACAACCTTGACTCTATTACACAAACAAAAGGCATAAAGCAGTGAGCTGAAGTAATCTGGCCAGATGATCAAGAAGCCACCCGGAAATCTATGTTATACCCTTCAACAAAAACAGACAGAAAGAGAAGAACTTTTCAGGAAAAAGAACAATCTAATGACTACAGAAAACACCAAGCCAATACTCAAAAGTTTGATATGGCATTATTTCCAAGGCTCTGTCATCTCTAATGTCAAGCCTAACCAGGGAAGTCTAGGAGTTCACTGTCCCCACTCTACACATGGACCATGCAAGGGGGCAGGGGAGTGTGAGGGGAGCACTGTTGCTCCTCAGACACAGAGCCAAGTGCTTCCCTGATGGACTCTTAGAGAATGTGTACAGGGCTTGCTACATGGCCCCCACCATCTTTCAAACAATGGGATGTCAGGTCCCAGGCAGGAACTGTGGGGTGTGGAATGTTGTGCACTGTCTAAGAATTCAGCCTACCACAGAAGGTCAGCATTGCTATTTCCATTGCGTTCTCGATGTACAGGCTAGGAGGCTTCTGAAGACAGACAGACAGACACAGAGACAGAGACAGAGACACTAAGCGTTTGGTAGCACTTACTTGAAACCAAAGCCTCTCTACTTCTAAACCCTGCTTTCTACTCTGCCATGCTGAGGAATAAATGAACTAATACTTCTGATATGTCATTTGCAGGAAAATGGATTGCTCCTGAGACTAATAATAAGTGGAATAAGTCAAACTAAACAATTAAATATTGCATAATACATGTTACATGAGAAAATCAAAATATAATAAATTTAAGAGTAAAATGAAGATAAACCTTTTGGAGATGAGCAAGGCGATCCCCTTGGAAGGAAGGGTGGACAGGGAAGAGGAATGGAAATAGAAAATGATCAAGAAAAGTGCATAAATGTTATTATTACAACATACACCAGAAAAAAGAAAGAAAAAGAAAAACACCCCCCCCCTTCCCCGCACTGGTAATAGAGAAGCAAATGGAGACCCGAAGCCCATTTCTAGCACAGACATAGTTTTCGAGGTTGGAATTTTGACCTGGGGGACCAGCCTGCCAGTTCTCCAAGATAATAAATGTATCTGAGTTAATTCCACTCCCTTGTCCTCAACTATACCCAAGTTGTTTTGATTCATTACCATAGTGGAAGACCAAATTCAGGGATCTTTCAAATACCAACATAAAACAACTGAAGAGAAAAATTAAATAATGTTTTAATGTATTTGGTTGTTGCAGGGGTCACTGTGAAGCTCACACTCATGGTGACCCTCCTGCTTTCAGCCTCCCTAGTGCTGCAATCACAGGTGGGCACCACTACCCCCAGACTCTGGCTAGCTCAGCCGGCCTTGTGGGAAGGGCTGGCCCAAATGTGCTGCCAGGAATCAAACCATGATCCCTGCTCTTACCTAAGCTTGCCTACCAGGCCCATTAGTCTGCTGAGCTATTTTGCAGACCCAATATATAATCTTTGTATGAAAACAGACCACATTATTCAAATGTGTGAAATGATTTCTTTCCAAGCTTAACCACTAATTACATGGAGGAAAGTCTTGTGCCATCACGCTAGATATTTGGGATTCTGAAGAGTATTCCTTGAAATCACTGCTGTTTTGTGGCCTTGAAAAAGTGAACTGGCTGAGTGGTTCATGATTGTAAGAAACATGAGGACAAAGGACTACTTTTCTTCTGTTCATCCCCGAGTCCCAAGTTCAACAAAGTAGATAACTCAGAGTTTTGTGATTCACACACACATTCCAAGTTTTCAGAACAGCCAGAATTCTAAATATTCCAGCGTTCATTCTGCCTCTTGACTCAAAAGATAGGACTCTGCCAAGCATTTCTAAAGAGAAAATTAGAAACCACAAAAACAATCCCCTTTCAAAAATATGTCCTTATAGTTTTTTAAGTAAACAATCAGGAGCTTTCATCATAAAATAAGCATTAAGAATGACTTCATATCTCATAACAAGTGAAAGTTAAAAAAAATCACCTTTTTTAAAACACTCAAAGATACAAAAGTTCATAAATTTAATAAAAATATTTTCTTGCTCATGTTAAGCAGTGTGTAATTTCCCAACATTTAATTGTTATCGTTGTCCATCAAAAAAATGTTATCATAACTAGGGGCTAATGTCAATATTTTAAAAGATCATTTACCCATAGAATACTTCCTTATTTGTATCACTAAGTAAAATCTGAGTGTTTTACCCTTTTTTTCATTTATTTAGTTTTAGTTGTCAAAATTGCATATCCATCATATTCATCGTGTTCTTTTGAGATACATATACACTGTAGAATGACTAAATTGAGGTAATTAATTTATGCACACCTCACACTCATTTTTGAGACTTTAATATCTCGATTTCAAGAACACAACATATATCCATTGTAGTTAACATGCTACACAGTAGATCTCGTGGACTTAGTATCTAATGGAAATTTTATATCCTTAGCTAATGGGTTCCAATGGCTAGCCCTGGGTAACCACCGTTCTCTAAGTGCTTGTGCAAGTGCTTTAGTCTTGCAGTATCTTCCTTTCCACGTCTGTCTTATCTCATGTCACACTGTCTCCCACATTTATTCATGTTGCTGAAAACTCAGTTTCATCGCTGTAAAATGTCCCCTAAGAGTCCACATTGTGTGCTTACGTAACCACGTTTCCTTTCTCCATTCATCTGCTGATGGACACTTGGATATACTCCATACCTCGGCAGCTGAGAGCGGCGCTGTTACAAACATAGTGTGCAAACCTCTCTAACCTGCTGAAGTTATTTCCTCTGGATACACACTCACTAGCGGGGTCGCTGGATTACATGGTAGCGCAATCTCTAATTATTTTTGAGGAATGTCATGCTTTCTGCCTGTAAGGTGACACCAATTTACACTACCACAGGTAATATAAGGAATTATTTTCCTCCACATTTTTGCCAGCAATTTTTATTTGACATTTTTTTTTTGTTAAAAGTTTAAGAAGTCAAAAGTTTAAGTCAAGTATGTTAAACTGCTAAAAGCGTAAGCCTCAAATATGTAGGAAGGGTGAATATATCTTTGCTTTTCCTTTCCTATTTGTATTTAATACATGTCTTGGACCAAACTAGAACTTTGTTTTAGTCAGGAATATGAAGAGGCAGTAATTACGTATTACAAATTCATGGACTTCTGTTTGCAGAGGAATTTCCTTCCAGCATGTGCCTTCCTGGAAAGAGCCCACCTGACTCACATGAGAATAGGAGGAAGGCAGCTAAGATCAGCCCCATCTCACTGAGTCACTTGCCTAGAGCTCTTAGTGCCTTTGGCTCTAACAACAGCTCCTTCTGCATATGCTGCCTGGCATCTTGAACTACAGTTACTGAGGGCTGGAATATGTGTTTCCTAGGGAACAGGGACAACTGAAGGATGACTGCATAGCTGGCTCGCATACCAGAGACAGCTACCCGGATGGCTTATTGTTCTTTCCAGTCAACTCCTTTCCAGTCACCTAACCTCTCTGCAAAATAAGTGGATACTATATTGAAGAACAAAGGGCACTTAAAATTGCTATAGTATCTTAATTGTCAACTTATATTCTCTACTGTCTGTCTAAACTTTTGCAAGTTGTTACCACTGTAGAGCCTTCTAAAATAAAGTGATAAGTCTGTATTTTAATGGAGCAGTATTATAATTTTTATCCCTAAATAGTACTTGGCATGTGACTTTTTTGTTTGCAATCAACTTTCTTTCTTTCTTCTACTCTGAAAAGTCATTTTCCCACAAGTCCAGTTCTTTTTACTTCTATCCACAGGGGAGTCATAATCTCTTGCTTAAATAGAAGATGGTTACCATGGAAATCGTTCTAATGTCACTGAATCAATATTTTGCTTTTGCTGACATGTAACATAAAAAGAAAAGGCAGGCTAAGATTTATGAAAGTCACTTTCTATCTGTGTTATAATGTTGATAGCTAGAAAACTGCAAAGAAAGCATATGCCCCATAATCAACTCCAGTTAGCTGGTAATTATAAACAACTGAGAATTCATAAAAGAGCAACCCATTTATTTATAGAAGTTTGGCTTCAAGTGTACACATATGCACACATGCATTTAGATTCAAGACTTTCCCATGCAGAAATGAGCTCTGATTCTATCATGTTATTACTGAGGTCATAACATGTTAGAAGAGATTGAAGGACAGTTTGCAACTGCCTTTGTTCCTCAGACTTCTGAGGATAAAGCAAAATTTGCATAGTAAATCCAATACTTTCCTACAGAAATATACCATATCTTCACAGGATGCTAATAACTCATCAAGTCTACTTAAGCCTCCCAATTAGGCACACCAGTGGAGGGCTTCCCAGGCATGCTCAAGAGCTTTCCAAGGTGAAATATTGACTCAGACCTAACCAACGAACTCACTGTTCACTGAGTAATTTTCCAAGCTTAAGTTATGACATCTTTGTTGCTGTAGGTAAATCACTTTGTCTCTGTTTGCCTTCTTAAGGAATGAAGGTCTACAGCTGCTCCCTACTGTTGGATAATCCTTGATCCTTCAGTGGTGAGGGATCTTAGAAATAAGTGTGGCCTTCAGAAACTAGTCACTCAAAGGGCCCGAAATGCCACTCTACCATGTTTTTAAGAAATCACTCATGGGGCTGGGGAGATGACTCAGTGGAGTAAGAGCTTCCCTGGCAAGCTCAAGGGCCTGAGTTCAATCCCTGGTTCCGCAAAAAGCATAAAAGAAAAAGAAATCACTCACAAGTTTCTCCTGTAAGACAGTGATGATTATTTTTCCCATAATTTCACTTTAATTGCCCAGTAATGCTTCCCTTAGAGGGGGCTAATCTTCACTTTGTAACTCACAGTCCTGTCCAGAAGGTTCTTAGCAATATGACACATTCTTCTACCATATCCCTTTACCGTCTTACTTCTCTACCTGCAGGAAGCTTGCTTTTTCCTTGAGTCTTTCTAGATTGCATTCGGAACTCACTCTCTTAAATCAGTAGTCTTTATAAACAATCTAATGCAATTGAGTACATAGTTTCTCAACAGTCGGAGAGGTATGAACTCCACATACAAGATCGCAGTCCAGAAAAATGGAAGATGCCAAGCATGAGTGGCAGGGGAAGCCTGAGGACAATATTTGAAATTTATAGTGCTCATGTCTGTAGGTTCCTTTGTAGTATCAATAAATAAGCTAAAAATCTACATTGTTTTGAAGAAACATATGTGCATTGACATGTATTCTGTAAGTTGTTGCAGATTGAAGAATACACTGATAAAAGTGATTTATGGAAAAAAAGAATTCAATTTCTAATAACCTCACCCAAATATTTGTGCAGACAAACACATATAAATACACTGATCTTTACCATAGTACTATTCCATGTAGGTACAAACTGTAGCCTCTGTGACCACTGAATAATCAAGACAATAACCTACGGAGAAGCATACTTATCTCCTTAAAAATGATGCTTCCTGACAAATTGCATGCTAAACAAAAACAGTTACAATAAAATAAGTGAAAATACAAAACAGGCAGCTATGCACCATGCTTTAACCTCTTCAAATAAAGATATACATGTCTACTGTCTCACACACATACACACACTTATATCTATATAATAAACACATATGATGTAATTTTGCATATATACGTAGTGGGCGAAACTGAGGCTTGTCTGTACGAACTGATGAATCAGCTTCATCACAAGACATTTATTCTATCATTGAGTAACACACTGAAACCATTGTCTTCTGGCTAAAAGCACTGGAGTACTTAGACAGGAGAAAAAGAAAGGAGGGCAAAGATCATCCTACTAGGTACCATGCAGGTACCTTGCCTCATGGACTGCATTTGTGCTGCTGAGGAGAGGTGAAGGCCAGAAGGTGAGGAAGATTTCCTGAGAAACCGGGAGCCCCAGTGGCTGAGCTCTGCTCAGCTGAGGAAAGACTGTGTGTTTTCCACACCTGCTGCAAGAAGCCATGCCAACTTGGTAGTGTAAGGACTCAAGAAAGCTTTCAGTGTGCAGCACTGGCCAGGGGGCAGAAAGACAGGACCTTCTGCCACTCTCTTGGCAACTGGAAACACTGAGACCTTCCTCACAACAGACATGTAAAAGTCTGAACCTCACACCATGAACCAAAAGCCTGTGACTTTCAGAATTAAAATGCTGAACTCTTCTTTCCAATATGGCATATTTGGAGTGGGGCTGTGAGAGCACAAGAGGACAGCAGTCTGCAACCTGGAAGAAAAGCCTACCCAGAGAAGAGCATCCTGGTACCCTGATCGTGCTAAGCTTTGAACTCTAAGAAATAAACTTCTGTTCATTATGAACTACCCAATCGAAAACATTTGGCTATGGCAATCTGAACTGGCAAGACAGTTTGTATCAAGGCCCACTGCAGACTACTCTGCCATGAAGTAGCTCCCTGGAAAAGCTTAGGACAATGGTGCTAGGGCTAAAGAACCTGTGAACTTAGAGTTAAATGGACCTAATTGGTGTACTAACATTGAGTTCAATGAGCAAAATGGACTTCACAGTACTTAATTTTTGTATTTCTAAGCTGAGGTAAAGGTAGAAATGAGAGACAGAAAGTGGAGTTGGAAATATATAAGCCACACACATGCATCCATTTACATTCACTGGAAAGAAATAAAGTTATCATTTCTAAAAGATAAGATTACAAATTATTTTCTTTATAAAGAAAGATTACAAATTATTTTCCCTGCCCTAAAACATTCCCCTAATAATCACACAATGTTTCTTTGAATTATGCAAATCATATCAATAAAAGCAAGAAAGTATAAATTCTAGAAATATTGCTGGGCAAAATAATTTTCGAATGATTCAGAGCTTAAAGGGGGTAAAGAAAACTCACATATTGCCTTCTCTTTCTTATTATACAAATTAAGTACATCCGTCTGGGTGCTTCTGGGTGTCATTTGAAAACACATGAATAAACAACCATCCCCCTTGGAATTTCTTTTCTGGGACTTCGGGGTGAGGGAGGCAGGATTATGTGGCCCTGTGAGGAAGGCAGATGCGGTTAGTCGGGTGACCCAAGGGTGCAGCCTGAGGCTCCCAGGTGCGGCGGGGCAGGTAGGCGTTACCTTCAGGCCTCTCTGGGGGCTTCCCGCTCTTACTGGCCGGGGTGCTGTTGACTGTCTCCGAGGAGGTGCTCAGCTTCGTGCTGGGGTCCCTCTTGGGCTTGGGTGGGGGCTGCCTCCGGGTGCAGCAGCTGCTGTCAACCTCCGTGCCCCCGACAGAGTGCAGGGACTGGGACCTCACCGTGAAGCCAGTGGAGCACGGGTGGGGAAGCCGGTCCTGTGGGGCGGGCATCGTCATGAATCCCATGCGGAAATGCTTGCCCGCGTAGCTTGCGTCATGGCCTCGCCCTACGTCCCCACCTATGCTGTAAAGAAAGCAGACCAAAAATCCATGAAGATGAACAGGGCACAGATACGAGCCTATTTCACCTACAGGTAAAATGTTAAATTTTAACTTTGGGCTGAAGAAAGATTCACTTGACAAAGGGGCTGCGCTTGAAAACAATTTTCAGTAACCAAAAAAAAAAAAACTATCATTTTGTATTTAAGCATAAAGGCAAAGCAAATGCAATTTGACTGCTATTAGAAATCCTAACTCGTCTTTCGAGCTATCTTAAGATTCAGGTACATGAACGCCCCAAGGTGGGGCAGATGCTGCCCAACATTCCCCAGCTTAGTCTTCACCTTTTTTTTTTAATTTTGTTTGAGGCAAACTATATTAATAGCTTAAGCAATAAACAAGGATTAGGTGACAGTAATTCCTTGAATATTTTAAATCTGAGTGTCCAGGGTTGTGACTCTTACCAACTTCATTAAGATCCTGGTCTGCTTATTATAAAAGGAAAAACTAAACAACACAGGTTCTGTTCTCAAACACCAGAAAGAAAGGAAGAAAGACAAACACAAGCAAAACGTGGTGTTTAACACCTATAATTCCACACCTCTGGGAGGCTAAGCGCGAATACAAAATGCAGCCCAGCCTGACCACTTTAGGAACTTGGTGAGACCAAGTCTCAAAATAAGGAGGCCTTGTTATATAGATCAGTCCAGAAGCCCTAGTTCCATCCAAGAAAGAAAGTAGAGTCAAAGACAGAGGGAAGGAAAGGTGAAGAGAAAGATGAAAGACAGAGAGAAAAATGGGGTGAGAGAGGCAGGGAGAGGAAAGGAAGGAGAGAGACGAGGGGGAGAGAGGAAGAAATAAACCAGAGGAAGAATGAAGGAGAAAGGAAAGAAAAAATACAAGATAAATATATATTTTAAGATGGTGTTGAAGGAATTGTCAACCTATATTCCAGACCCTTTCAGTTGCGATGGATATTTACTTACCACAGAAAAAGGAAAAAGAAACCCATGCTCTTAACAAACAGGACTCTCACAATAAAATGTGCAGCAACATTTAGTGAAGAAGTATAGTGGAAAGAGTGATCTGAGGGGGGCTGTAATTGATTCGTAAGTATTCAAGATCTTTAAAGCTTCCAAACTTAAGGTTCTCAAGTTCAACAAAGAAATCTGACCTAGCATTTAAAACAAAGAACATCTCTCAGTTTAAAATTCAACTAGTGATCTAGGAATTATTTTCTGAACCTGACCCTGTGCTATTAAAAAAAAAAAGGACGTAAGTATGAACATGAACTTTTTAGAAGGCAGGTTTCTCCAGAATTTTCTATATCTACAGAATTCATTTACTCATGGAGGGAAAAAATGGAAAGAAATATGACTACAAGGTATTTAACTGACCTTCTTATCTATTTTTACCTATGAGTAGTAAAAAATATGCTGAAGTATTTGAATTTTATAAGTTTGCTGAGCTACATAACTGAGTTTATCAATAATTTTTGTAGCCTTTATTTTGACTGGCTATTCTTTCAGAATGTGAAGAAATTCAAGATTAGATTTTTGGCTTTGTTTTATCTTTTGGAATATTATGACCTTTGTGAGGAGTTTAATATCCCAGGAAAAACAACAATGGGAAATAGCCTGCCAACTTAGGACAATTACATATCCATGTGGGTGAAGTCAGAAAGGACTCAACAAAAGCATTAGAGTCATACTGTGCCTTTTAATTCCAAGCATATGTGCCACTAATTAGAAGATTTCTGAGCGCAGTGGCACGCACCTGTAATCCCAGCACTTGGGAGGCTGCAAACAGGAGAATCACTATGAGTCCAATCTACCTAGTGAGACCCTGTGGACCCTGCACCAAATACATAAAAAAGATGTCACCTTGTTTTTGAATATTTTGAGGCATTGCTGAGACACTGAGGGAGGCTGCCAGTTCAGGCCACCAACAGAGCCCTAGATACCCAAGAAGAGGAATAATATCGAAATGATGGGTAAGTGGAAGTTGTCACACCAGAACAGCAAGTATCCTGAGTCTGGGCAGTGTTTCAGTGGATAGCATCCTCTGGGTTTATTTCAAGAACATCTAGCAGGACACAAATAAGGAGCTTACTCAGAGTGGCTAAGTGAAAAATCATTAAGACCTCAAGAGAACAGGGTGGAGGAAGGGAGGCAGTGTGCATGGTGTAGGAAGTAGATTCGTGATGGCTGTGGCTGTGGCATGATCTTTGCACACAAGAGGAAATATTTGATATTAACCAAATTTCCCTTAGATTATTTTTTATCCCCATATCTTTTCTTAGTGGTTGCTGTTGCTATATTACTGAACAAAAGGTGTTTTAAGGATTTATTTAGACAACCATTTTATTCAATAAACAGCCACCTAGGGAGATTTATGTATGTGTTAACGCACAGGGGCATTTATGACACAATTAAAAAATAATTATATCAGCAATTTTCCAGTTACTTTTGACCTACATAGGGTCTGTACTTTTTCTCAGATAGATAATTAGTTTTGCTGAACTTTTTAGAATGATCTTTTCCTCAGCCCAATCAATTTACCTGCTTCTGTTCATAAATGTGCTCTGTCTCTCTCTGTTTTTCTGTCTCTCTCTCTCTCTCTCCCTCTCTCTCTCAAACACACACACACACACACACACCCCTTCCAGGAAAACTTCAATGTTTGCTTTGAACAGGGCAGTTACAGGTTACAAAGTTAGCTTGCCCAGGTTGTGAATGCAAGACAAAGCCCTTTTCCAGTTTCTGAATTTGCTAACAGACCTGGGAAATTTCTAAACAGGCAGGTCCCTGGATTCTCTACTCAGGGACAACAACTGCATTATACCTAGAGATTTAGAATCTCTGCAAGTGTAGCCAATGAGATTGTGCTTTAAAAACTACATCCCTGTATCTGATGATACCAGGCCAGAACCCCTTAGAAACATTAAGAACACAGGCATTACTCACCAACACCTGTTAAACTACAAGTACCGAAGCAAGTGTCACAAAGAAGGAAGGTTATCCAGCAATAGCAATAATCTCCATCCGGGCTTCCCTGTTTACAGCACAGGTCTCCTGCTTGCGTCACTGGGTCTACCTGTTCTGGAGCCATGGCTCTGTTCCCTATGCTACTCTCATCTTACCCTTCAGCCTTGGCTTAGCCATAATCTCATCCAGGAACCCATGTTTTCTTAACAGAACCCACCTCCCAACAGCCAGTCAGTTATAAAATCACGAGTGGCCAAATCTATTAATAACTATGGTTTGTCAGTCACTTCCTAAAGCCTCATGAGTACCTGAGGTTTTGGGGAACATCTAGAGGATTTTTTTGGGGTGACATCTAGGTAGAAGTTATAAGATTCTACCCCACCGCCACATCCCTTTATGCAAAAACACATTTCATCCATTTATAGGAGCTGTTAAAGTCTTAAGGGTTGCCAAAGAGTTCAAGTGCAAAAATGTCTCCTCTGAGACAGATGGCAAACTCTTACCTGTAAGCCCCTCTAAAATAATCAAAAAGTTAAATATTGTCAACACACAATGGCACAGGATAAACATGGCACAAGAAACCAGTGAAACCAAAGCAAAACCAAAACCCAAACCCAGGCAGGCAAGCGTTAATTCCTATAGCTCCTTGTCTAGCACCTGGGGCAAACTGTTGCAACACGTGAACTCCAAAAGCTTTGGTTGGTGGCATTGCCAGTGGTGGTGACCCTCATGGCTTCTCTCTTGTACTGGCTCCGTTCACCGCTTGTGGCTTTCCTTAGATAGTCCACATTCCTGGCTCTTCCAATTTCCCGGGGTCTCCAGTATACTTGAAGCTTCCGATGCACAGCGTCATGCACTGCTGTCTCAGGGACACACTGCCTGCTCTCGCAGTTCTGCAGTCTGGATGGAAGGTGCTCTGGACCCATGGTGCTTGCATTCTGCAATTCTGTGGAATCTGCACTACATGGATGATGCCAAAGCCTGCTGTGGGCTGGAGCAGTAGCCGGGTGTCTTTGAATTGTGGTTGCACTGACCTCTGATTGGGTGGATGACCCAGGGCTGAGAATTAAATCCTGGTGAATTAAGGTTCTAGACCGCCATGCCTCTTCTACAGCAGGGTGCCTTGGGGCTATCTTCTGCAAAGAAAGCCTTTCACTGTTGTAAGGTTGAGTCTGTGAATGACAGGCTTCTGCTGGTTTCTGTAATGCCTTCGAGCCATCTTTTTTATTGCCTTGTATCAAGATACTGGGCTTTGTTTTATTGGTTATCTTTTCAGCAACCAAGCTTTCTCCCGTTCCCCATTTATAAGTCAGAACATTACGGTACCTTCCTTTCTGGCCTAGCTCATAATGTTTTAAATCGTGCAGCTCTGCTCTCAGCTCTTGATTCTCACTGTAGAGTTTACTTATAGCACCCAGCAGCACCCACGCCACAGCTTCAATATTTGGCTGCCTTGAAATCTTTTCTGCCAGATGATTGACCTCGCTGCAGTTAATTTCATCCTCCCATAGAGTCTCAGGACATAAGCAAAACATAGATAAATTTTTGGCCAGAGCATAACACATATGATTTGGAGTCCAACTGCCAATGCAGTCCTTGCTCCCAACAGAAACCTTCCGAGACTGGTCTGTTCTATCTACCTCTCTGTCAGCATTTTGGTCTTCTGAGTTCCAGCCAGAATCTCCTACCGATCTTGGCTTGTAGCACTGTAGGACTGGTTCTTCAGCAGACATCTTCAAATAGTTCCAAATTCCTCACTGAAACCAGTTTCAAAGGCATCTAAAACATATGGACGGCCTCAAGCTAAGTCCCCACTTCTCTTGTCCCAAAGTCTCTCTCAGTTACCTTCTTACCACTGAGACACAATACCTGATAGCTGCAAATTAAAGAAGGAAGGTTTCTTTTGGCTCACAGTTTGTAGAGATTTCAGTTCATAGTGAGGCGACTCTGAGAGAGGGAAGCATGACCAGGGCTATGGCAGAGCTGAGTTGATGCGGCCGACAGGAAGCAGAAATAGAGAGAGGGAAGGAGGAACGAACAGATAAGCTCTTCCAGGCCACGCCCCCAGTGACCAGTGTCTTCTGATAAGATCCACCTCCTCACAACACTTAGCTATAAACTTACTAGTGGTTTTGACTATTATGTCCCCACCATCCAATCACCTTCAAAACCCCACTTATGTGTACGTGAGCCTTTGGGCACAAGTCTAGACCAGGCCCCTGTTGGGATAACACTACTGTCATGACAAGGAAAGATAAACACACTGAGCTGCACAATGTCCCTTAAAGATGCTGCTTGAAAATGGTCTGTGGGCTTGTTTTGTTCACATTTAACTGAATGAAGGGAGTCTTATAGCCAAGCTTGATATCAATGGATAGGAAAAAGAATTCTTTAACAAGAAAATATTGTAGGTGATCTCATATGTTGATATGTATGCTCCTTTTGCTGACAGGGAACCAAGTATTTGATGTGATGTTTGATGTGATGTGGCCTGTGTGTCGGTGACTCTTTTAGAGAGAAGCTACCATGAAAATTGAAGACAGCTAACAAAAAAGCCAATGACCCAGGAGGAGAATTTGTGCCTGCTGTCTGGCACACTTTGAATGTATCCCCTGCAAAGCACAGGTTGGACACTTCAGCTCCAGTGCCACAACTTTGGAACATGGAGCCTAATCTGCACTTCCTGGGTCAGGAGAACTCCACCCCTGTGGAATGGACTGATGCTGATTATAAAAGGGTTTGAGGCTACGATTGGGATTCCATGTTATGATGCAGCAAAAAGGCTGTCAACAGAGGCAGCACTTGGATGTAGGACTTCCCAGCCTCTCTAACAGGAGGCCAAATAAAAGCTGATTGTTCATAAGCCACTCTGTCTGCAGCAGAAAATGGACAAAGACACCACCCTCAGAATTCAGGAATGAAGGAGGTGCTGGCTCTCGTAGGAATAGATTTCCTCTATACTCTAGAGGATGCAAAGGCAAATAAAAAGTGTTGTCTCTCAGAAAATTTCAAAGCCCATTTGTACAAGAAGAGTGGTCACTGTGGTGGAAGAGACCATACTGACTCCAGCCAGCATGAAGAGATGGTGCTCCATGCATAAGGCAGAGAAAAATGTGCATGGGTCCGGTGCAAACCTCTTGGGTGTGTTCTAATACTTTCTTGCTTCCTTGTGACAATGAGAGATTGTATACAGCAATCTTGGCCTGTGAAGGCTGAGGTTACCAAAGGTTGCAATTTCTTATGAACGAGGGATTAGTCCTATGACCAAGTGAGTTACTGAAGTCCGAAGTGGTATTGAGGGAAGTGAGGTTAATTTATAATGATAGAAGAAAGAAATGTTAATATTAGTTGTAGCCTCTACTGAACTGCCAGGATGACTGCCACAGCTTTTCACATGAGCAGAACCTTTGTAAGTCTCACTTAGAAAGCATCAGATGAGTTCCAAGTAATAGCTGGTCCCTAAGCACACAATAAGATACCAGCTGCATCTCAGACTGAACTGTGGTAACCTGGAAAGTGTGCAGCTCCATTCTCCCTCGAGGGAGAACATTCTCTGGGCAGCAGGTATTTCACAGCAGCCATCTACAGTCTTCAAGTCTGTTGCAGCTGATTGCTCAAGATCTGGGCTATCCCTAGAAAGCTCCTAGCCAGCAGATGAAGTAGTAGAACTGCTACTTCTGTGCAATGTGGACACTATTTGTGTATGGGATCCCATAGCAACCTGGTGAAGATGTTTCCATTGCTGTTACAATCTCAGGGGCAGTCTTCCCAAGCATTTCTTCTCTCCACACGTGGACTGAGACCAGAGGCTCCTCTGAGCCATTCCTGATCCTTCCTTCTTTTCTTTTGTAAATCACCCCCTTAATAAATCTCTTGTCTTTTCACTTCCATGTTGATTTCTGTTTTGGGACAACCCTGAACTGGCCTACTTAGAAACAGTCTTACACCAATGACATAAAAAAACACAAAAGAAGGAAGACAAACCCCCAAAACACATTCCAGACCACAGAAAGAAAAAGCACTACAAAAATGGGGAATTCTCCTGCTGCAGACTGAACATTTAGATGGTGCTAAGGGAGGAAAGCAACTTCACCATAGGAAAGTTGGCTCCAGAGAAAGCAATGTGGGCTGAATAAAGCAGTCTTTGCATAAGACTCTCACACTTCAGATAGATTAAGCCAGACACAGCACAAGTTATTAAAATAAAAACAAGTTTCATAATCCTGAATTTAAACAAGCATGCTTTTCCTTACACAATGAAAGTGGTGTTCCATACTCAAGTTTTCTGTTGGTTAGTTTTCTGTTTTAAAACATGGAAAATAAAATATCATTTGCTTAAATCAAGGGAGGAGGTTGCAGTTTATCAGAACTAATTTAAAAAGTATTTGTAAACTTCTCCTCCAAGCAAATAAGTAGCTGTCATGTGGGCCTAAACACACATGCACTGGAGTCATGTGTCACAGGGCATGTGACGAGGCCAACACTAGGCAGTTGAATAAAGGCAGCACCTGAATCCTTCTGGCTTGGCTCCTTACCTGTTGAATAGTCATGCTGGTCCAATTTGAATTACTTTAAAATTACTATATCTGCATCGAGAAAGTTTGTTAACAGAACCTTCCCTTATATTGTCCATGTCTGTAAAGCATAGCACTTGGTACTTAAAAAAATGCACATGCAGAAGCAAAAATAGAACACCTTACATTTATCTCAAAGTATCAGGACAGCCTAGACAGTATGCAGAACTCCTGTTAACTTTCTTAAATATTTGCTTCACTTTTTCAAAGAACTCAGTCATAAGGGTTTATTTTAAAAAGATATAAAACAAAACCTTTCAAAGTCCTCTAACAATGCTCATCAATAGGAAATGTCACTGGTCACATTCTTGTGAAAATCTATCAGAATCAATCTTATTTATCTCTTTCTGAGAAATTCATTTCAGCAAAAGAGAAAAACCACACAAAAACAAGAAATATGCTGAGAAAGGTGAGTTACAAGGTGACAGGGCATCTTTAAAACTGATGGGAGTTGCTTTTTTGTTCAGTTTTGAATGAAACATGCCAGTAATTAGTAATAGAGTTGTCTTTGGAAACCACTGGAAAAAGAAAATCTTGATCTCAGTCTCTCTGCCCATCTCTGTCTCTCTGCCTGTCTGTCTGTCTGTCTCTCTGTTAGTTTCTGCCTCTGTCTGTTCCTGTCTGTCTGTCTGGCTATGTCTCTGTCTCTCTCTGTCTCTCTCTCTCTCTTCCTCTTCCTCCCTCCATTTGTGTTTTAAGTCTATCTACTTTCAGTTCTTCCCTCCTTCCCTCTTTCTCTGGGTGTGTGTGTGTGTGTGTGTGTGTGTGTGTGTGTGTGTGTGTGTGTTTATGTGTGTTCATCTAGAAACACTTAGAGACAAACTGCAAAGATGTCTAAGATTATACTGTTTTGATTATTTGCGCTCGCAGAACTGAGCTCAAAAATCCATGTCTGATGCTTATTTGCAACACATTATATTTCTACCTTTGTGAAATCCTAAATACCTATTGTTTTTCTGTTGATTTTTCAAGAAGAAGCATTGATCTTGTCTTAGACAACAGATAATTTCAACCACAAAGTAAATGGAGAACATTTGAAAGAGAAATAGAAGTTGCAGCTCTCCAACAGAGACTGAAATTTCCCTGTGGTCAAGTGGACCAGTAACATCTGTTACATATTTGAGTCTTTCGTGTTAGACATTTCACTATGAATGAGTAGAAAAAACAATCGCTACTTTGACTTTGCTATTTAAAAGCATGAGTGAGAAAGCCTGAATAGAACGCCACCTCCCTCTAGCTTTCTCTTCAGATACACAGGCCACACACTCGCCCTGGTTGCCCACTGAGCATGTGTCCTGCCCTCCCTAGCAGAAGGCCACCTGTCCCAGAACACTGGCCCTTTCTAATTGTCATGTCTAGCTAAACTCAGCTCTTGTTACAAAGACTGAGTTTAGAAAGCACTGAGAGAACAGGGTGTTGCAACTTCTTCTGGTGCTACACCACAGCCCAAAGTCTGACTTTAAAAAGAACGGCATGATTACCCGCCCATGTCTCTGTTTCAGGGCTTTTCACACCACTCGTCATGTGTCTACACCAAAGCCGCAGCTGGCACTGCTGGGCATGGGGCCGCCCCTTCAGTCACGTCCATCTGCAGAGAAGCACATCTGTCTTCGCACCCACCTCTGTACTCACTAGCATGTGCTCCTTTTATACTGGGAAAATGAAAAACGACCTCCATCTCTTAGAATTAGCAAGGTAGGAGAACTTATTCTGTTGACTTGTAGGGATTTTTTGTTTTTGTTTTTGTTTTGTTGTTTGGTGGGTTGTTGGTTTTATTTTGCTTCTTGGGAATTCATTCTACCTTCTCCTGGGCTTGGAGATTCCCATGAAAAGATGACTTTCTTTCGCTCAGTCAGCAAGGCTGTCAGGCCTGGCCATTTGCTACTAGGTGTCCCTGGACCTCAAGACTATTGTTAGGGCTTGAAAATACCTTCAGTTAGATCAATCGGCGTGATCCCCAAGCAGTGAATAGAAATTGCAGCAGCCCAAACCCACTTCATCCTTCGTCCCACTGTGTAAGAATATTAGTGGGTCCAGGACTCATGACATAGCAGATCACCTGGATCTAGTGATATCTGCAGCCAGCCGCTCCCAGGACTCCTCATGTATGCCAGCTTCTAAACCCTGTTGTATTGGAGACAATTATAGTTGGATGTTCTCGTGTTTGTTATGAAAAATATCCTGAGTGAACCAGGGTGATGCTCTGTAGACAGCAGTGATGAAACACGAGCTATTAGCTAAAAGAGAGCAGGTATCAGGGAAGGACTGGAAAGGCAGAGGGCAGGAAATGAATGCATTCCACTGATTTATTGTTTGGAACTAGCTTTCTGTTTTAACACCCAGAATAGAAATAATTTACTGTCTTGCACATTCACCTTATATTTTCCTGTGTGAAGTATACTTTGACGTGGAGATGGAGCCGCAGTGAAATTGAACTGTATTCATATTTTTTTCCAAATTGTTCACCCACCATTACCTTTAATGTCTTTCCTGAGCCCCATTTGCTCATTCAGAGCCATAATCTCTGGATTTCTTGCCTTAGGCTCCAGCATTCATTTTCACCACTTCATATCCTCATGATGTCTGTTTTTCTACTTTTATGTACCTTGTATCTTAATCTCTTAGATTTTTTTCAGCCATCAATTTCCTGTGTCTGGATGTTTATTGGTGCTTCTTAGATGTTAAGGTCAGCTGTTAAAATAGAATTTTTAGACACCTTTTTATTAACTTCTTGGTTAAACTACTACAGAAGAACAAATTTAAACAATGAGGGGAAGATTTATACTTAAGAGAGGAATTTCAATTCCCATTTGCTCCAGATGTTTTCTTTAAAACAAATAGTTGTAATCACCATGTACTAAACTAAAGTCAAAAAGGATTAAAGATTTAAACATTAAAACAGAAATAGTAAATCTATTGGAAGTGAAAGTAAGCGGAAACCTTGAAGACATAGGGGTAGGCAGAGAGTTCATAAACAAAAACCAATCTGTATGGGAAATACTTCAAAGAATCAACAACTGGGATCTCATCTTATTGAGAAGTTTCTGCACGTCAAAAGATATTAGCAACAGAGTGAAAAGACAACCCATGAATTGGGAAAAATATTTTAACCAACAATCACTCAGATAAAGAACTTCCATTTAGAATATATAAAGAATTAAAAAAAGAATCAGGCCCCCAAAATTCAAAGACCCAATCCAAAGATTGGTATTTAAGATCAATATATACTTCTCAGAGGAAGAAATACAAATGGCAAATAAATATATGGAAAAATTTCCCACAGGACTAGTCATCTGAGACATGCAAAATAAAACAACACTGAGATACCATCTCACTCTAGAAAGAACAGCTATCACAAAGAAAGCAACTAATAACAAATGCTGGAGAGACTATGGGGGAAAAGGAGCTTTTCTTTTTTTCTCTCTCTCTTTTTGAAACAGTGTCTCTATGGAGTTGAGGCTGGCCTAGAGCTCACTTTATAGCCCAGGATGGTCTCAAACTCATAACTGCCTCTGCCCCTCTTGCTCTGGGATTACAGGCATGTGTAATCACCATGTTCTAAACTAAAGTCAAAATGGATAAAAGATCTAAACATTAAAACAGAAATAGTAAATCTACTGTTTTCCCATTCATGGTAATGTAAACTGGTACAACCACTGGGAAAGCATTGTGGAGACTCCTCAGAAAACTAGAACTGGAAGTCCCACTCAACCTAGCTATTTCCCTTCTGGATACTTTTTTTAAACAATTGAAAACATCATACCTCAGTGATATATGTACACCCATGTTGGCAGTAGCACACATTTTTATAACCAAATCTTGGAAACAACCCAAATGCGCATCAACTAAAGAATGAATAAAAAAAAGATGTGGTGTTTTTGCACAGTGATTACTCAGCTATAAAGAAAGATAAACTTAGCTAGAAAAGGTGGCACATGCCTGTAATCCCATTGCTAGGGAGACGGAGGAAGGAGTAGATAGTTATGAGTTTGAGGCCATCCTGGGCTACAAAGTGAGCTCAAGGCAAGCCTTAACTGCATTAAAAACCCTGTTTCCAAAAGAGAAAAAAGAATCAAACAACAAAAACAGAGATAACTTTGAGGCCTTTATACGTAAATGGATACAACTAGATGTCATATTCATAACTGAAATAAACCAGACCCACATGTGTAAACATTGTATTATCTCCCTACTATAAGAACCTGAAAGAATATATAAAATCTACAAGGTATGGTAGCTATAGTAAAACAAAAAGAAACTGAACATGAGGAAAAAACAATGGAGATGCAGGAAAGGATCAAAGATAGAAAAAAAAAAAGAGAGAAATCATGCAAGCATATATACAGGATAGCTGAGACAGCTGTACTACTGATTTCCATCAGATATCTTAAAGTGGTAGTTAATGTTTAAAATTATTGTTTTCACTAACTCTGTGTGCTAATATCTATAGTCTGAGCAACTACATTAAGGACAGCAGTATGCACTTTGAAAATCACAGTTTAATACCTTTCTTTGGGCCAGGGAGATGGCTCAGTAGAATAAGTGCTTCCCTGGTAAGCGCAAGGGCCTGAGTTCAATCCTCTGTTCCGCCAAAAAAAAAAAAAAAAACCAAAGCAAAATAAAAAAATACCTTTCATCTTGTTCTTTTAAATGTGTATCATTTCTAATGTCTTATCAACTATTAGTATACTCTCTTTAAAGTAATTCAGGAATAAGGAGTAAAAACAAGAATAAGAAGTATTAAAGTTTATTGAAGGAATAGTTAATGTTTAATTGTTTGACCAATTGTGTATACCTATATCTGATAATCTGAGCAACAAATCTGTCAATAACAATAAGCATAACAACCACTGCTAATTGTCTGTTCTTGCCTTGAAAGTCTGTGCTATTTGTATTGTTGTACGTGGCTTTATCTCTGCCTTTGCTATTCGTCTTTAAAATAAAAAAAAAATGGTTTTAAACGTCAAATATGTTGCTTTTCCTTGCTAGAATAGTTCAACTCTGCCTAATATATCTTCAAAAGAACGAAAGTAGCCAATCATTTGATAGCTGTCTAGATTTATACAAGAAACATCCTTTCTGGCCCTCAGTATCTTATTTTTATATGGGAACATAATTTTGAGGACTGTTGTAAGACATTAAAATAGCATAAGACTTTTAGAAATCCCCTAACAAAGCAGTTGATAGAGGCAGAAGTGCCACAGATTGAAATGTATGTTCCCCTAAAATTTATAGATTGGCACTTGATACCTGTAACAGTGCTTGGAGGTGAGATATTCAGTTGGTGCTTAGTATGGGAGGAGAGCTTTAATAAATGAAAGTAGCTTTGCTAGGGGTAAGCAGGGATCTCTCTCTCCCTTTTGATCATGTGAACACGCAGCATGAAAGCCTTCCATGCATCTGATTCAGGAGACACTAAACCTACTGAGGCACCACCCAGGGCTTCTTCACCTCCAGAAGTGTGTAGAATCAATGTCCATTGTTGGTAAGTCCCTGAGTTTAAGGTGTTTGGCTTTAGCATCCTGAGTAGACTAAAGTAAAAAGTTAGACAAATACTAATTTATCTCCCGTTTTCTGACTTTCCATGTAATCCCCCATCAACTTCTATCGCCCTATCCTAAGCTGTAAAATAGCCATTTAAATCACAAATGTTGACCCTAAAGCTACATGAGGAAAACCATATGATAGTGACATAAATTCACTTTGCTTATTTTTGTAAATAATCCTTAACAGCAACCATCCTACCTTATACTTCCACATTCAAATAGGAGTAGTGGAGGAAGTAAAAATAAAGAGACAAATGACAATAATTTATTCTTTTGGCAATAATTGTCTGTTGGGCATAAAATAAAGTTTGGAAAATCTATTGAGTGAATTTTATAGCTATTTCTATCTAGCCATGAAATTTCAAGATTTTGATGTAACTTAGAGTATAGGCTCATGGTGATGAGAGAGCAATGCCTGAAGAACAAACACACCATTATTTACCACAAATGGTTTATTGGCAAGAATTTGAAGTAATTATCACTGCCCATTAACTTTATGTTTAGACATAATGATAGTCAAGTGAGAAGGTTTGAGTGGGATGTGTGTGTATATGCGTTTGTGTGTCTACATGTGTGTGTGTGTATTAAAGTTCATTTTATTCATTTCTGAATTTCTAAGACATCAGCACTGAATATTATGTTGATTAAAGCTAAAATAAATTTCTGTGGAGCATCTTCAAAAGACTCACTTTTACTTTAAACATAGAAATTGCTTGTGAGATTAGCATATGTTATTAGCTGAAGTCCTTTAACATCTAAAATTAAAATGTTTCTTATTTTATATGTAAATAACATTTCCTGACTCCCTGTGGTGTCATGCTTTGCAAAAGTGAGGGTGTATGGAAAATAACTCGAATCAGGACAGTCAGAATCAGTTGAGAATACAGTTTTCAGAAGCTCACATTGTGGGAGATCTTTTCCACAAATTCATCCAGAGAAGGGGAAGTGCTGCAAAATACATTTTATTTGTCTTCAAAACTGACATAAGCTTTGAATATGGTTTGAGTACCAGCCAAGACTTTTGAAATGAATTTAGCTAACCATATGTAGCTCATGTTTTTTCCATCAAGAACTGGAAGCTAGAAATACAGACTGTTAATGTATAACAGCCTTGCCTTCTTGTGCATGTGGAACTAACTTAACCCCTAAGGGTTAGCGAGCTGGGAAGGGAGATTGGGAAAGGGGAGAGGCAGGAAAATAGTCTGGAGAAATGGGGGAAATATGATGAAGATGTTACGTGTGTGCACACCAACTCCCCAGGGTGAATATAATTGCATTGTAATCTTACACTAATAATATAAAACTTAAAAATACTAAATTCATCAGTTGACTTCCTGAGAACAAAATTATAAGCAGGATAAAACAATTCTGCATTGAATTTAAATCACTTACTATTTGCTCACAAAGCATCGAAGTGTCCACTCGGTTGGGCTGTAAGTCAAGTGGCCACTGCCCTCAGGGAATCAGCTGTGGAGGAGCAGCTTGCTTGCAGCCCGTGTGGGCAGACATTCTCCTGGAGGAAGCGCCACACAGGCCATTGGGAGAGCCAGTCGTTGGGCGCTAACTACTTTAGAGGCCTTGGGAAATACCATGAGAGGAAGTAGCTTTTCAGCAAATAAAGAACATGAGTAAGAATTCATCAGCTAAGGGAGAGGGTTTGTGTACTGACAGGCAGGTTGTGGAGAAACAGAAATGAAACTGGAGTACTGAGACAGAGCTAGATCAGCCCTTGTCATCTTGTATGTCTAGTGGCTGAAAAAGTACTCGGTTCAAAGAGGCAACTGGTAAGCCAGTGTCCATTCTGTGCTTGAATGCTCAGACTAGTTCAAGAATAGCTCACAGGTTTGCTCAGGACTAGTTCAAGAAGAGCTCACAGGCTATGTGAACAGGAGACTGAAAGAATAATAGTATTCTTTTCTGTTTCCTCATTTCCTTCCATTTCAGTTGTCCCAATTTATGATGGGGAGAAGAAAGTTCTGTAGCTAGTCAAGAACTGTGAGTTTTTGTTCCTGTGGTAAGAACTAGTTGTTCACACGCACAGAATGGTGTTGGCCTTTCTTCTCCATCTCTACTGCCCAGCTCCAGTTTTAAGTGCTCATCACTTCTTTGACAAATTAATGCAGTCATTTCTTAACTCCACTTTTTCCACAATCCTGTTACATTCATCCTTCTAAATGCTACTTTGCCCAAGTTGTTCTCTGAGTTGAAACCCTTTGAGGGCTTTACCATTTCTTTACACTAAAAAATTCAAACTATTTAGTTAAGCTCTCTTTCACGATCTGTATCCTCTGCCAAGTATCATCGGCACCTTTTTCCCATCATCTTAAGAAGCCTCTAACATGATATACACACACCTTAACATTCCTTCAGATTCCTCATTAGAAGGTCAAATTCAAGACAACTCATGTGCCAAGTGGTGCTGAGCTTTGACAACAAAAATGAGTCGGTCATGACCTCTACCGTGAGTCATGCACACTCCTTCCCTGGAGCCACTCCCTCAGCTAAGTCACATTAAGGCTCAGTACAGATGTAGTTTCTTTGAGAAGCTGTGCATCATTTCTCGGGGTTGAACTCATCTCTCCTTGTTTCCCCATATCTGAGAGGTTATTTTTCCCAACTCTTGGGCTCAACTTCACTAGTTGCTGAGTCCTTTGAAGATCCACACTGTGAACCATTGGCAGCCAGCAGACAGTAGATACTGATAGTAAAGGTCAGAAGAAGTAGAACCCATGAATAAAATGACTGCATATATTTTCAGAACTTTTCTCTCTCTGCATTTCTTTGGCTTTGGAATTCATATACTCTCACTGAGGAAATGAAAGAACTGCAATAACTTTGAGAGAGCTACAATTACTCAACAATTATATTCATTATCAAAATAAAAAATTCATGTTTGTTGCCTTTTTACTTATTCTAGTAGCGAGTTTGAAACATAAACTCCAGCTTCAGACTAATTTTATAACCTCAACACAATAATTTCTCTAATGTATTTTCTTGACCTCAGAGTGAAGACTGTTCATGTCTACCTGTCATGTCGCTTTACAGGTAATTTAGATGTCTGAGATAGCACAACTGAAACTCTAAATGAATCTTCTGTAACAGTTGCCTGCGTTGGATCTCATTTTCCTTTAGCTTTGTGCAGAATTCTGACTGACACCCATGGCATTCTGAGTGTCCCATTCAGGAGGCTACTGTGTCCCTGCCCACACACTTCTGTGCTGGAGATGTTGGAATTGTACGCTTAGGAGAGTCAGTCACCTAGGCTGTCAAATCCTTAAGGTGGCTTGGGAATGGATATCAGAGCAAGCACCCCGCTTCCTAGTGGTGATAATATATATCCATATATATCACTACCCTGGGTTTAGGAAAAGGCCAAACAATTCACAAATGCAACAGATGCCATGATTTTCACTATGACATCAGAATATTTTCTCTTCTAACAAGTTGCATATCTGTGAGAAGTAACTGGTGACCTTCCCATCTCAGACTATCATCTATGAAACAGAATAATTACCAATGTCAGCATTAGATGCTTACTGTGTTCTTATTGCTTTGTGAGCAAAACTAGGAAAGTAAGTATCCAATTTTAAAGATTCTAGAATCTTCCTAACCTTGGCGCAAAGGGATTGGTATGACCCAGGGTTATTTTTGGCTTAGAATTTCAGTCAGAAAAATGAATCTTCTTGGAATTTGTAAAGCTCCTAATTACATTATCAGACATTCACTGACCTTTTAGCAGAGAAATGGTATGATTTGCCAAATAGACTCAGAAGACTAGAATAAAAGAAAGCTTGAATGTCAGGTCTGTCTTAAACACAAGCATCTACTCTTCCAAAACATTTCATTTGTAAAATACACTTCTTTTGAACATGGTGTCTTAAAATCTAATGGCATAATACTCTAAATTTCTTGGACAAAAGATTTCAGTGAATGTGTAGAGGGTTCCTAGTGATATATTTGAGCACAGTAAAACAAATATTGCAAAATATTCTTCTCAGGTTTCAGAAATATTTTTAATCTTAAAATAGAGTCAAATTGGTGAATATAAAAAAGTACTTCAAAAAAATCTAGAAATCCTAGACAAGTACATATGGAATTATAAAAAATGAACTATAAAGGAATAAGAATATACCACTATTTCATCTTTCATAGCAAATAAAAAAAATGTTTTTCTAAATCATGATTGCACCTTCAGACTACTCCTCCTTAAGAACGAAGATTAGTAATGTAGTGGTAACTGGTACATACCTCATAATAGCTATTTCAAATTTTCAGGATACCTAAGGCTCAGACTCTCAGTACAGAACCCCAAAATCTGTTTCACCATGATCTTGCCTTCCAGTGAAAGGTCCTTTTGTCTTCCTTCTCTTTTCCATCTGT
Source organism: Ctenomys sociabilis (assembly GCA_004027165.1). NCBI lineage: Eukaryota > Metazoa > Chordata > Mammalia > Rodentia > Ctenomyidae > Ctenomys > Ctenomys sociabilis. The sequence continues at coordinate 26,268 of PVKA01025886.1, forward strand.
TACCCCTTTATCATCAGTTATATGCCTTCTCTGATTTTCTGAATCAATGTTTTTCTATAAGATTTTTCTACACAATTTTTTCTCTTAATCTCCTTTGTCTTATTCTCATCAACAATACTTGAGAGCAACGGTCTCTCTCTCACTCTCTGAGGTCTCTCCATTTTTTATTTCTTTCCTCTCCCTTTCATCCTCTTCCTCTTTCTTCTTTGTTTCCTTCTTTGGCATGCATTTGTTAAGTCATTCATTCATTTTTAACTCAAAAAGATACATTGAGTGTCTCTCTTACACTTAAGTCCTATGAATATACTTATTAATATCTTCCTGGTTGTCCCTCCTGGCTGTCATCACTGGCTCATCCATACACTCCTCAGGTTTTACTTTAAGCTAAAGTTCTGCTCCCATTACATTCTCTGTTCTCTGGAGTTATTTTTGACATATATCAATCATTAAGATTCCTTTGTAGTGAAGTCCTGTTTGAACAGATAGTAAATCTAATATTGTCCTGTTACCTGCATTCTAAGGAATTTGCCCTCTCATGGAGATGCTGGACATTTCCAAGTGGAAATGGATACTCCTTCTGTGGTCAGGTCAACATGTTTAAACCACAGTCATTACCTCATTGTTCCTCCAAACAAAACTGTTACAGCACCGTCATTCTTTTGGTCACAGAGTCTAAAAACTTCCAAGTTGCTTGATACCTTTATTCCTCTTATAAACACTCTCTAAATCTGTCAATATATTCATCCTCATCTACCAAATTCTCAGTTACACCTTCTATTTTCTAAACCATCTACAAAGCTCTTCGCCTTTGGGCCTTAGCTACTCACCTGAGTTCCTTACTTCAATCCCCCCCCCCAAAAAACATAAAAAATAAAATTATTAATCTGAATAAAAGCTTTCAGAAAAGAGGATCATCCTATGTGACGGTACGTGCTTGTAATCTGGAAGGCTGGCGTAGGAGGATTTCAACTTCTAGCCCAGCCTAGGCCATTTAGTGATGCAGCAAAAGCTGGTGTGAAAATAAAAACAGGCTGTCTGCTAAGGGACTGTGTACAATTTCCAGTCTTGGGGGGCAGGGAGCAAAAGGAAGATCATATGGAATCTTCAGGAGGACCTAAAATAAAGTCTAGTTCCTTAATAGGGCAAGTGAAGTTTTTTGTAGTCTGGCCCAAACTTTCTTTTTGTTGTTGTTGTTGTATTATATTCTCACAGAAATCTGGTATCCTACATCTCTATTTGAAAAACTATTTCAAGTTCGTGAGGCTCTAAATCGAGTGTAACTTCCTCCCTACAAGTTTCATAACTTCCTTCTGTCTTCTTCAGCTTGAATTTCTTTCATGTGCTCCCTCCCTCTTTTTTTTTTTTTTTTTTTTTTTTTTTTTTTTTTTTTTTTTTTTTTTTTTTTTTTTTTTTTTTTTTTTGTCTTTTTGAGACAGGGTCTCACTGTGCAGTTCAAGCTGGCCTTAAGCTCACTTTGTAGCTCAGGCTGGTCTTGAACTCACAACAGTCCTCCTGCCTCAGCCTCCCTTGTGCTGGGATTACAGGCATGCGCCACCACGCCCGGCTCTCTTTTGCTTTTTATTATAACTGTTTGCTATAAAATTGAGTTTCCAGAATTTTTAAGGATCAAAATTAAATATTACTTATCCCTTTGTCTCCACAAAGAATGTGTTTCTAAAATATAATGGCACCTAAAATATAATTTATAAATTTTTGAGGATTTAAGTAAAATTTGGACTAACATTAAGGGGCATATTTAGTAAATTATTAAACTGATTTCTAAATGAGTACTATATTAAAGAACCACAATTCTCTAGAAATTTGGCTTCAGCAGAATAAATATGGCAAACTAGCATATTTTACAATAGAAATAATTTGATTTGGAAGGAAGTTATACAACCAAGTGGCTATAGAAAATATTACACTCTCAAAAATTACAAAATTCTAAACACTACTAAATATTCAACTGACTCTTCTTCCAGGTAGTACCAACAAAATGTAAGATAATCATTTTAATCTGTGCTTCTGTAGAAAAATACTTTTAATCACACATACACACACACACACACACACACACACTGCACATACATATTTGTGCTCACTCAAGTTAGGAAAATTTATTTTCCCCTTTCTAAATCACTGTGTGACCATTAATGAACGCACTTCCTAATTGGTCCATTCATCTCAAAGCTGAGTCCTCATCTCAGATTCAATGATCCCTGAGGGTATTTGTGGGATTAAAATGAGACTACAAAGTGAGTGAACTAAGGTTTTAGTCATTATATATTCTTCCTATATTTCAACAAAAAGCATTTAACAAATACTCCCATTGAATACATCATGTTGGTAAACTGATCAAACTGTGAAATATACTGCCTGGCACTTTTGAAGTCCAGTAAAAAAAAAATCATAGCTATAATTCTAAAAATGAGACCTCCATCTCGATCTTTGTAAGCAGAATGACAACTAAATGGGAATCACCAGAAATGCTACCTAAGAGTGAAATACTCATTGATGGATGTGTTAGGCACCTCAGATGGAAGGGCTGGCCTTCTGTCTTTATGTGCAACAGGTGTATAATTGCCTAATGTGCTCAAATTTAATTATGTAGTAGATTGAAATATTGATGTCATAGGCTGCCTACACAGAGGCCAGAAGCCTGGCTCCTTGTTTATCTGGGATGGCTTTCCAGGAAAAGCATACTCTTCCTGATTGGCTCCTTTCAGACAAAATAATAATAATAATAATAATAATAATAATAATAATTAATAATAATAATAAAAGAACATAATACTCTGTGTCAGTGCAAGTGCATAAATCAGTCATGGCAAAACTATGGCATACGTGCTATTCGTTTATCTTTTAAGAAAAGAGCTGCTAGTGTATGAGCTGCTGTTCCTAAACCAAAACCTCGGTACTCGGGTTTAACTGCAGCACTGGCACTTAAGGATAAATTGGTGGGCTTGAGGCTGCAGACAGGACACTTCTCTGGAAGGTTTGATACTGCTGCTGACTTAGGTCACCCACTTTATGCTGTAACTCTCAGGAGTTTCAGGGCCAGGTGTTACAGTTTGCCTTTGGTAGCCCTCATCTTCTGGATATATTTATTCATAGCAAATTAAAAGCTATTATCATACCATAACAACTACAGTTCCAATGCCCCTGGTGCATCTTAAGGAGAAACAATTCCCCTATCACAGTGGATACATTATCTTAGCGGGCCTCATTGTAATATTTATCATGTTGTTTGTTGCACATGACATCACAGTGAGACAGAACTAGACAGCAGAGAAAGATCCTCACCCCTCAGGGCTTGCATTTTAATGGAGAGCACATTTAGATTTAAGAACAAGGTTTTATTAAGGTTTTATTAAAATAAAACCTTCCTATACACATCTAAAGGGACCAGGCAATTTTGAATCACAACTGTATGACTGAAATGAGAGTTTCTTATTTGTACCAGTATGGTTCAAGTTAAGACACTTAACTTCATTATTCTTTGGTAAAGGTTTTCTGTGTGCCATTTGTGTTTGCTTTTTACATCTATAACTGTCATCTATAGGCATCTGTTTTGGTTTTCTACTAAAGAATTTGCAATGCATGGAAAATATAGAATTTGGATCTAGGAAGGAATCACCAAAAGATGTTTGCTTTACAACCCATTTAATTTTTTAAAAGCAAAAATTTATTAAATGTAGGCCACATTTCTACACTAAAAATAATCTCTTCAAATATTTATTTTTAATTTCAAATGTGAAGCTCAAGATCAATCAACTCAGTGGGCAGATTTGTCATTGTCATATCTACAGATGATCAATCACAAGCCAGAGTGGGTCTGCAGCAGCAGGGAGAGCCTTTCAGAGCCCTCAGTGACAGAAAGCCCATCAAGGCTTGCATGCCACAGGTTCACCGCCACTGGTCTACAGTCATCTCTTATCTACCTGCCATAAAATTATGAGTTGAGAAGATTAAAGATTTATTAAAGGGGACATTCCATTACTCAGAGACCAACACAACGTTTAATTTAAACGTATTTCCTTATGTGACAATACTAGACATGTTCATGTTATTTCTATTACTGTACTCACAAATATCTAGTGCAGGCCAGATAGATCAGCAGATTAAAGTGCCTGCTTAGGCAGATGCAGGAATGGGTTCAGTCCCCAGCATTCTGTGCTGGCTCCACCCTTGGAGCACTCTGAGACAGTGACTGAGAAGGGGCAGGGCATGGTGGAGTGCGACTATAATCCCAACACTTGGCAGGCTGAAACAAGAGGATCTCTACAAGTCTGATCTGGGTAGTGAAACTCTGTAAACCCTCTACTAAATACATTTAAAAAAAAAAAAAGCAACAGCAAATATCTACCAGATGTATCAGATATGGCAATGAATCCATAAAAATATAAATACATGATCAATTAATACATACCTGGGCAATTAAACCAAGGCCACTAAAAATATCTGCTGCATTAGCCTGTGTGCTGCAGGATCTCAGTCATTCAACAGAGAAGCAAATAATCTTTCCCCAAAGCTTAGGGACTGGGCAACCTAGGTTGATGCTACAAAGAAAATAGAGTGATGGGAAAGAGAAAGCTAGGGAGGGCTTCTTCTAAATAGGACAGGCTAAACGATGCTATATTTGCCTTGCAGAAAGTATCCTTCCTAGCATAGAGAAGAGGAAAAGAAGGGAGTAGGAGAGAAGAAAGAACAAGAGGGATAACAGCGGGAAGGACGGCCAAAGTATGCTGAGTGTGTGACCATGCGTGCACAGGGGACACCCAGTGTTCATCCAGTTAATATGCAGCCAAGAGGGAAAGTGGTGCATAATAAGTGCATCCTGCACAGGGTTCCAAGTCTGCTGAGAGGCATGCTCTGCACCCCTCTTCCTCTGAAACTTCATCAGTCCAAATGCAACAGGCTTTTTGCCAACATAGTTTGTTTTACATTTGAACTTTCATTCCCAAATATAGTAAAGGCTGTTGAGATAGCAGCTCACACTTTGCCCGCCCAGACTCTTGCTTCCAAGGCCCAAGTGATCTCCTCTCAGCCTGCTGAGTGCTGCTGGACCACAGGCCCACACCACTGCACCCAATTACAGTAAATATGTTTAAGGTGATGGGTCAATATTGTGGCTTGTATGAGTACGCTGAGCATTAACAGTATTGTTTCAATAAGAATAACACATCTGTTATCTCATGACAAATTATTAAAATGCTGACTTTTACAAATGCTATTCAATGGAAGAGTAGCATAAGTTTCACCTCTCGATACGGCATATGAATGGAGTATTCGGAAGAGTTTTCATCAAGTTCAGAGCTTCCGTAAAGTTAATACGAGTGTTTTGATTAGTATTACTATTTTTTGCTTTTAATGGAATGCTAAAGACAAAACAAGTACCATAATTTTCTCATGTTTCGTGCTTCTATGAAAACCAAACAGTCAGAATACCCCATGAAAACAGAGATGAAAATCCACCTGCGAAAGCTCTGCGGGCAGTCACTACCCAGTCTGCTTCTTTCTACTCACCCCAGCTCCCCAGACACTGCTAAGAGGGTAAATAGCATCTCCCTGTAGAGCAATAACAAATTTAAAGCAGACCCCATAGCACCAAAACCTACCTTGCGAGAGCGAACACCTGTGGAAGATCCCTTAGCAAACCATTTCTTTTATCCTCTCTTACACTCTGTAAGACCTAATCTTTTGGGCAGAATGTACTTCCATGCCTGGATATCTGCCCCGTTTCATCAAAAGCAAGGAACCGAGCTTTGGAGCAGGAATGAAGGGATAGTCACCACAAGAAGGTGAACCCAGCAGAACTGGTGGTCACTTCAGAGCAGAGCATGAGGGACTGAACCCGTGCATTGGAAAGGGTTTGATGCAACCGAACGCATCACGCCAGCTGATTCATTCTTGCTGTATGAAGTTCTTTTCCAAGTTAAGCTAGGCAGTGCCTCCCATTTCCCCGCAGTGGTACAGAGCCTATTCATAGTGAATCAGGTGACAGAAACTTTGGGTCCCATCCAGTGTTGTGGGAAGACAGTCATTGAGTAATTCGTCTAGCTCAAGGAGAGACGTGATCTATGTGTCACATTCTCTCACATTAAGGGAACTGCCAGTGTTCCCACCAACATGGATTTATAAAATAATGTTCAGAAGGGTGCTGAA
>PVKA01025887.1:0-21198 GCA_004027165.1 Ctenomys sociabilis
GACCCAGAGCCAGCAGTGCAGGAGGCAAGTCTAGTAGTGTTCTGGGTGGTGCCACTGAGCCTCCCAGTTACTTTGAGCTGCAGTGGCCCTGCAGGGATGGAGACTGGAAGAAGACAAATGCCTGTGTCTGTATCCACCAATAACTATATCCTTGGAAGCTTGGGCTGGTCTTCCAGAGAGTCCTAAGTTGAGGGTGAGAGCCCCTGACTGGGCAAAGGGAGAGAGGCTACTTTGAAACACTCCATATGTAAAAGACCATGCAGGCAGCTGTCCTGCAGACCTCAGAAGACATGCCAATGTATGCAGTTCTCCTTCCCCACAGCCAGGGCCTTCTGCTCCTTGCAGGATTGGGTGGGCACTCCGGGATCTGGGTGCTGAACCAGTGTGACTGGTGACTCTGGGCCTAGAGCCAGAGCAGCTCTGCCAGGTAGGGAAGTTAGTACTCACATTGTTGCACCACCTGGGCAGAGCTGGATGCAGTGAGTGAGAGAGGATTCTCCTGCATGCTGTGGCCCACAGGTAGGGCAGCCATGGCAGTGCTGTTTGAGGGGTGGAATTGTTAGGGGGTGTTGTATTTTGAAAAGGCCCTAACCTTGCTGGAGCAGCCAGGCCCCCAAAGGCACTGGGGTTTGGGGCTGAGGTCCAGGTGTAATCAGCTGTGGGACCTTAGACAGGTCACCTACCCCTGTTTCATCTGTGCCTGTTGAAAATTCTTATGGAAACCTTGCCCTACTCTGTTGTTTCCACCTCCCAGGATGTGTTTTCCTGAGTTGACTGCACAATAAGGACCATCTTTTTTTTTTTTTTTTTTTTTTTTTTTCTTGTCTTTTTGAGACAGGGTCTCACTATGCAGTTCAGGCTGGCCTTAAGCTCACTTTGTAGCTCAGGCTGGTCTCGAACTCACAGCAATCCTCCTGCCTCAGCCTCCCGAGTGCTGGGATTACAGGCATATGCCACCATGCCCGGCTAAGGACCATCTTTAACTGGGAAGAAAATACAAAGTTTGAGGAAGAAGTTATCCCTTATGTAATTAAAGGATTTAAACTTTTCAGCTTTATTGAGATACAATGTAATAAAGGGTTTGGTTTTGTTCTTTTGTTTGACTTTAAACCCAGAGGTGCTCTTTCACTGAGCTACAATCCCAGTCTTTTTATTTCATTTTTTTAAATTTATCTTTGGTACAGGTTCTCGGTTTGCAGTTCAGACTCATAGTGATCCTCCTGTCTCAGCCTCCCTAGGGCTGGGATTAGGCATGCGCCACCATGCCGAGGCTCTGGGGGACCAAATGGCATGTGGTACTGAGTGGGGTCCTTACACTTGCCAGGCAGGCACTTATGCCTCCAAGCTATCTCCCCAGCCCTTATTTTATTTTTTTGAGACATGTCCTTGATAAATTGCCCAGGCTTGTCTGGACCTTGTGATCCTCCTGCCTTGGAGGATCTGGGATTACAGAAATACATCAAAACAATTGGCTCAAAGGATGCTAAAAAGCTCCCCATTTCCATGAGTATCAGACCTTTCTCAGGCCTAAAGGGAAGCAAACCTTTTATTGAGACGGATAGATCCAGGTACTTCCTGTGGTAGCTCAGCTCAGTTCCACTGGGTTTACTACAACTAACAATAACAACTGTTCATACTTAGTAGGTAGTGGGCACAATGATTTGCTCTAATCCTCACTACTACTTAGCAAGTGAGGAACCATCACCCTCGTTTTATTGATAGGCACTTTTTGCTCAGCATATTTTGCCTGAATTTTCCCTTTCCAGAGCTAAGCATATCTGATTAGCGCTCAGCCCACACCCTACCCCAAGATTACAATTAGAATCCCAGGCATCACTTCAGAGTTTCACAATTTTAGCCCTAGGCGGGTGTTTATGAGAAGCTTTCTTCCAAGAAAATCTTTTTTCTGCTAGCTCTTTGGGATGTATAGTTGGAGAGGGAAATACTTTCCCAGTAGGGTGGGTGGTGTTGAGTGCGATTTTCCTAAAAAGAGGATGGCCAGAGGCATTCAAAGGGCTGTGGAATTCCGGTTGGAAATGGGTTTCTTTGCAGTTAATCCGTGAGGTTCTTTGGATGTTAGTTTCCAGAAAACCAGAACTCACACTTAGGGTCACAAAATCTTGGGCATTTATTTGCCAAACCCCATGGATGTTACCCTCAAGGACCCGCCCCGCCCCTGCTCCTTCTCTTTTGGAGCAGAACGAAACCCATTCTGGGGCTTTTGCAGGAAGTCTTCAGGCCCTTGCGTCCGGCCCCTTTCAACATCAAAGCCCCCCTGAGAGCAAAGGACTTTGAAAAGATAGGAAAAGTTCAGGCTCCTTATCGCGTCCTTGCTCACTGCCGTGCAAGTCGTAAATTCCGAGCCTCGGCGGCCTCCCTCTCTCCCCTCGGTTCTTCTAGGCTCCAAGTCTCAAAGGACAAAGCTGTCACTCCTTGTCCCGCCTCGATATGAACCGAAAGTAGCAGGGGACAGAGGGGTACAAGATCTAGGACTTGTTAGAAAGTCGCAGGACGGCCCTGCGCGGCTGGGACGTCGCCTGGGACCCGAGAGGGCTCCCCTCCAGCAGCCTCCTCCTGGGCGGGGCGGGGCGGGGGCCGGGCTGGGTGCGCGGCTGCGACCCCGCGGAGGGTCCTGCGCGCGCGGGCGCGACCACGCGTTCCCGACTTGTGTCTGCTTCTCCGCAGGCCAGGAGGGCATCCTGCGCTGCCACCCGGACCTGGCCGGCCGTGAGCTGCAGCAGGGCGAGCTCACCTCCGAGTCGCAGCGGGAGCAGAGCGGCGCGGGCCTGACGAGCCTGGGCGCAGAAGAGCGGCAGAAGCTGGCGGAGCTCAACGCCGAGTACCGCGCGCGCTTCGGCTTCCCGTTCGTGCTCGCCGCGCGCCTCAGCGACCGGGCGGCGGTGCCCCGAGAGCTGGCGCGCCGGTTGCGCTGCGCGCCGGCGCAGGAACTGCGCACCGCCCTGGGCGAGGTGAAGAAGATCGGCCGTCTGCGCCTGGCGGACCTCCTCAGGGCCCACCCCGCCTGGCTCTAGCCTGACCGCGGCCGGGGAGCCCCGACGCTCAGCGGGAGGCGAAAGGGCAGCGACCCGGCGCTGCAGATCCGGCGAGGGAGTCTCCCTTGGGCCTGGATCATCGTCCGTGCGTACGCACAAAGGAAGGCGAGAAATGAGACAGTCGTACCAGCAACGAGCCCCTTTGTTCACCCACCCACCTGCGCACGATGTCAAAATACATAGTTAAGTGCTTTGTTCCGATTTATCCAGCTCATTGCTTCGATTCTCGATTCTCGCTTTGTCGCTTGCTGACACTACCAGTCCTGTGGATTCCAAAGCATGCGTCCAACTCTTAACCCTCCACCCCCACTGCCCGTTAACTTCTAGTCCCAGAGCAGCAAAGCAGGGATGGAAGTGGGATCTTTAGTCCCACTGCAGTTTGCTGGCTTGTTTTTCTTTTCCCTCTCTTCTGCAGCACCTGACTTTTATGTGCCAGCTTCGGAAGCGACTTTCCCGGCCGTCTGCGGAAGCCGGAGCTAGCTAAGCAAAGAGCTGGCCTAGGTCGGGCGCGGTTGGGAGGCCGAGGAGAGGAGAGCGGTGGGCCAGGGCAATCTTCGTCAAGGGCCCACTAGACACCCCGTGGTGACGGGCGGAGTAGCTCCAGTTTGGGGAGGAGTGGTGTCTCCAAGATGAACGGGCCAGGAGAGATGGGCTCCTTGCCTCGCAGAGGTTGGCCCTAGGGGTGGCAGGGATTGTCTCCAAAAATTATTTTAAAAAGAATAATACTCATTGGGCAGAACTAGAGGTTGTGGACCCAGAGAGGAAGGGGGTACCTTCGTAGTGCTGATGAAATGGAGGGGAATATGTGTCTGCAGAAATCCTTGCCTGGAGAGCAGGCCGACTTCGGGAGCTCACCACCCCGGGCTCCAGAGGAGAGTCGATGGAGCAGCTCCCTGAACCAGCCACCAGAATGACTACTGGGGAAAGAGCGAAGCACCGTTCAAAAGGAGAGTTCCTATCCCTACTCCTATTCTCTCTCTCTCTCTCTCTCTCTCTCTCTCTCTCTCTCTCTCTCTCTCTCTCTCTGGCAAAAGCATAACAAACCCCAGCACATACTGCTACTTAGACTTTTCCTGGCAAAGGAGAAATGAGCCATCCATGTCCTTCCTAAAGCAAAGAATGAAGGCAGAGTTGACCCTTTCAGAGACAAGGACTTGCATTAGTGTTCGGCCTTATTCCTGGCTATTGTAGCAAAACAACAATAAACAAAAACAAACAGAAAAACAAAAGGAAGCGACCAAGCCAAACCCCAACCCCGCTTTTCCTAAAGGGCTGCCAGTGATACTCTTGGTTCTGAGGCTGATGGGTCACAGAAATTAATCCATCTTGGAGCAATAGGAATTTTAGTGGAGGAACCTCTGTCCTCTTCGCCCATCTCACAGGTGCTTCCTGCTGGAGGTAAGAGTGTCAGCTGTTGGTACTAGTGATAGAGAGGCTGCACCAGCACCCAAGGCCTTTGATGCCTCTGGGTGGAGGAGTACTGGGCGAACTACGGGAGGGCGAACAGGAACTCCTGGATTTAGTTCCAATAATGTAGGCCCCAGGCAGTGGGTTGAGCCCTAGGCCTAGGGCTAGACGCCCATCAACCAGGGTAACTTGGGGGATTTCCTGACACACAGGAGCTCGTGTTTCTTGATAAAGAGTTTTTTTGAATGTTTTTTTTTTTTTTTTTTGGTCTTGGACTCAGGATCAAAATACCACAGGGGAACCTAAGCCAAATAACCCAGTAGCACTCAAAGCACCCTGCCCAGAAATGGGTTGACTCTGACGAATTGATTAATGGGCCCTAAAGCACAGGATCTGGGCTCTTTGGTAAGATAAATGAGGTCAACATAAGATGCAAGGAATTCACTTGGGCAGGATTCCCCATGCTACTTGTAGCTGGAGTTTAGATGTGATCAGGGCCTCTCCCGAACGACCAGCGTGTCTCCAGTTACACAAGTACATTTCGGTAGTTCAAAGTGTGCCGAGGAAATTGTTTATTCCAGGGTGGGGGAAGTGTTCAGTGGGGGCAGTCGCTGGCTCTTGCAGGCTCTGGGGGTAACCGGCTGGAGAGTGGGGTGGAGGACACCTATTCTGAAGTCTCCCGAGTTTCAGGAGCTGTATGTGCGAGGCTGGACCTTTGGACGTGGTCGCGTGGATGATCGCTGCGGTAAAGCCACGGACTGTTCCTACTTTCCTCTTGAGGAGGAGAGCGCAGAGGTCGTGGTCCTTTCTCTCACGCGCAGGCTACGTGTGGCTACCCAGGTATGGCAGAGCCATGTCTTGGGCCACTTTTGCCCCAGTGACACACTAAGCTTCTGCGCCCCCTCGCCTAGAGCGCACGCTTTCCTGCTTCCGTCCTCTGGTGCGCAGGATGCGGGACACAAAACCGGGACAGCAGGCTAATTCTCCAGGGCGCCCAGCGAACTTCAGAGGCCGCAGAAGGGGCCGGTGCCGCTTGCAGGAGAATAGTTATTATTTTATTCACTAATTCGTTGAAAAAAAATTAAAGCAAAGTGGAAACTACAGGGGCAATGCTACTGATTTGGAAGGCAAAAAACTGAGTTCTATTTCTGTAAACCGACATCCACTTCTGCATATACACTTTAAGGAGGTGAGGGATGGCGTCACCGATTTTCATGTCATTTTGAAATATTCCAGCCAATCCAGCAAAAGCGCACATAATCAGCAGAGCGCAGTTCAGAGTAGGCATCCTGGAGCCCAATTCACTCACCGACGTAACTGGGAAGTTAAATGGGGCCATTAGAGAAAAACTGTATCCAGAGAGGTAGACTTTTTGGTCCGTGTGCCCCAAAGGGATCCACAGACACTGTGTGGGAAGCAAAGGAAGAAGAAAGGGCAGTGCCGAGGGCAACACCAATTTTACCTGCAACTTTTACTCCTTATAATTGGACCCATTTCCTGAGATCAGCCTGAGAATATCGGTTCTGATTTAAAAATGGAGACGAGCTCTTTACAAAAAGTGTTAAGGCAAAAATAGGTGGAGATATTCTCTGTCACCTGAAGAAAAACCTAGGGTGGAACTTATGGAAAATTTACCACTCAATAAAATAATAAACTGCAGTTAGCACATGCCTGTGAAAGAGAAATAAAGAGTATTGGGAAAGTGGTCAGTATTGTAACAACTCAGAACCTTGTTCTGGTTGTTCTGGTACCCTCTGGTGTAGGGGTGGGGAGTTCTAATTCCTTGAATCATGCTTGTTGGTTCTGTGTTGGGATATGTTTCCAGGTGGCACCAACAGGTACAGTAATGATTAACAACTGTATGGACTACAGCAGGCTGCAATGAATGCTCATATAGTAGCTTGTTTAACTTGAGACTTGAACAGCTCACTGTGCAACCTAAGGGAAATCATCTAACCTCTCTGGGCCTCAGAGTCTCCTGTTTCAAGCATGCAGACCCCTGGTTCCCTTCTAGGGAAAGCAGCTTGTCAAGTGGACACAGTGAATTAGGAGAGTGAAACATTTATCTGAACTGTTTCCCTGGCTGGCCACACACAGCTTAGTTACCCCATAGGGCTTCCTGGGAACATATTTTCATATGACACACAAAGGTCACTGTGGTCATGAGACAATGATGAGTGAACAAATGTTAATTGAAGGTCTCCATGCCGAGCCACGTGGGTAGCATTTGGCTGGCCCACAGAGTCTGCAGTGCCTACCTTCAGTGAGCTGCTCTGGTGGTAGAAGCCCTAGCTCCTATAAGGGTACCAGTGCATCAGTCCTCTACTCTTAAGCCTTCTCTCTCTCTCTCTCTCTCTCTCTCTCTCTCTCTCTCTCTCTCCCCATCTCTCTCCCTCTCCCTCTCTGCTCTCCATAGAATTTAAATCACTTTCTGTGCTCAGAAATACACAAGGATTACATAGACCCTCATTTCGGAGCAAAGAAAATGGGCAACTACTATTTATTTGCATTACTTTAACTCAGTGAATAAAACCAGATATCTGTGTTCAAATATTGCCCCTTCTAAGTCTCTTTATTTATTTATTTTTTTTAATTTCTCTGGCTGAGAACATATTGTGGATAGGTGAGCAGAAAAATCTCTGCCTGTCCTGGCCTGGGTCAGGAAGCTTGATGGTATTTCTTCTTGGATAGAGGGAATCAGCAGGATCCTTCTCTATGTCCCTCCAACACAACTCTATGTGGCAAAACTCGCCCACAGTGGCTTCCCATGAATTTAGGGGCTTTGCTTAGGTAGAAAGGACAAGATACACAGTGTGCTGGGGAGGAAAATGTTCTTCACCCATGAGGACACATCTAGATGAGGCCCCATCTGTGCTAGTGAATGCAGCCCAGGCAGCTGTGGGCAGCTGCGGCCCCTCCTTGCTGCTTGGGATAAACATGTTGGTCTGCATTGTGGCCTGATGAGACTGGACAGGTGGCGGACTCTGGGGAGGCTCTACAGAAAAGATGCTTTTATTGATCTCCTTCCCAGAGATATTAGTGGAGTGGGCTGTGGCAGGCCAGAGTAGGGTTGCTGAGGTCAGACCATCCATTATTGAGTCTTTCTTTGTGTGAGTCGATTGTTGATGGAGTGCAATGGCTGAAAGATTCCCTAAGCTCAGAATTGAGTATAGAGACTGCACAGTTTCCCCTCAACATTATAGACTGCTAATATGAATAACTTCACCAGCAAACCTTTTTTTCTCCCCCTTTTCACTCTTCTTTAGTTGCCTGTTGTCCTGGGAATTTGGGTCCAGTACAATAAGGGTTGCCAGCAAGGGGAAGAAGAGGGGTTATGGATATGCTGTGTCATTTGTGTAATTTTTTTTTTTTTTTTTTTTAACTAAAAGGGATTCACAAAGTAGACTTTCATGGTAAGGTAGTAGAGACAGCCTGCTCTATCTAGGGCACATGGATCACCAGGCTCCCCAGTTCCCAGGAGCCAAAAACATCAGGCAGATCTGGGGTGCCCTGAGCAGCTGCAAACATTGGGGACCTTTGAGCAGGGAGGGAGCCGAGTCAATGATCTGCGGATTTAAGGAGTGTCTCATCTGCCTGGTGGAGCAGCCCGCCCCTTCCGGCAGCCTCCTGCTCCCCACCCCCTCTGGAGCCCAGGTCTAGGCCACCAGCCGAGATCCTGCAAGCTGGGACCCTCTCTGAAGAATGTGGAATGGCCTCAGCACAGTAACAAAGAGAAGTCCCTTTGATAACCTGGTTGGTTGGGTCTGCCCTGGCCTCTTCTGTTCCTTTATTTACCTGGATCTCTCTTTCTTTCTGCCCTCTCCTCCTTTGAAAAGTCAGCCACAGTTTCAGTCCCAGCCCAATTCCAGCCCCAAGCTTCCTGAACAAGTTTGCCACCCCTATAGCAACTTGCTGCAGGCTTCCCTGGCCCCTACTTAGGCAGCCGAGGAGTACAGGATAGAAGGGAGCTTTCAGCAGGAAGGGTTAGAGGTGCACAAACCAGGTGCTTCCTGGGTTAGGTATCTAAGTATCTAAGAAGTTGACAAGTACTTTGGCTCAGGACAATGAAAACCATGTGTGGCATGACATAGGTGTCCTGTGACGGCCACAGACTAGTGTTCGGAGGCTGGAGAAACTGCCTCAGCAAAGAGCAGGCCTCCAGAGGACAGGCAAGGACCATGGAACTGCAGAACGGCCTACAGGTTAGGGATGTCTGGGTAAAAAAACACCCAGGCCCTTTTCCTACTGTCAACAAAAAACTGAACTGTTCCTACAACTTTGTCCCTTTGCAGGACCCCTCTTGGTTGAGAAAGGACCCAGTACACTGAGAGGGACACTCATTCTGAAGAGTTTGTCCAAGAATGTAATTTACTGGCTCTTTTGCCCTCATCAAATAGCCCCAATCCCAGGACTACATGCAGGGTTCTGCTCCTGCCATTGAAGCACATCTCTGCAGTGAAGGAAACCAACTGGATTTCGTGGTTGGTCCTTTTCTTTCTTTCTTTCTTTCTTTCTTTTTTTTCCTTCTTTGTGGAACCAGGGATTGAACTCAGGTCCTTGCTCTTGCCAGGGAAGCACTTATTCCACTGAGCCATCTCCCTGGCCCCTGTGGTTGGTCCCTTTCTTGAGTTTAAACACCCAAAGTGAGTCTCAGGCTTCCTTGTGGCTCAGCCAGTTCTGAGCCCCCATTTGACCAAAGCAGTTGGGTGCTCAGACTGGAGTCTCTTCTCCAGGGCCAGCATAGAGACACAGCTGGAAAATGGGGACAATTATCCAGGGCTGGCAGTGGGACCATAAAATCTCAGGAAGTGACCATCACAGGGCTGAGGGAATGGTTGTCCCTAATAAAGTGATTGTTCCAAAGAATGCCAACATTCTGAAGACACAGGCTTAAGCCTCAGCTTGGGCTTCCAGAGCTCTGGCCTGGGAGGGGGGTTGTGAGGGACTGAAAAGGGGATTGTGTCTCCAGGAAGAGGAGGGAGACTTGCTAGATCAAAAGTCTGTAGTGCCCATCACTTACCCTCCCACAATTCCTGCCCCATTCGGTCCTTCCCTCAATGATTGGTGCTAAGTAGTGGGCTTTGCAGTTTATTTACAGTTTTGCTTCTTGGGAAACAAGCTGGCGCTCAGTTGTCCCTGCCAAGCCCCTAGGAGTATATTTAGGAAAACCATTTGGGGTCTCATGTCTTTTGGGCAGCCACTGACACCTCCAGTTTTAAAAAGCACAAAGGGCAAGAGGGAACCCATGGCCCTCTGCTACCATACTTGTGGGAGGTCTTTCATCTGCTTACCCTGTACAGGTTAGTTGCTATCACCTATAAAATTAAGAGGTACCAGTACCAGCTAAATCCCTGATCATAGGGATCAAAGGAGATAAAGGACACTAAAGAGTACTCTGGAGATGAGAAGATGGAGAGAACGGTGACAAATGTCATGAGGAATGCTTGATAAAGAGAAGGGACACATTCACTTCTCAGGTTCCAAGTCTGATGGGTGTCCTGGAGTCAGGATACCCAGCTCACAGGAGTTTGGCAGCACTGACTGGTTTTCAGAAAGGAGTCAAATGGTGGCCACTGGCTCCTCCTCAGGGTTGGCAAAAAGGAGATGATTCTCCTCCCCCCCCCCTCCAGGAAGCTACATCTAGCTGCCTCTGCACTTCCGTCTGGTTAGTTCCCAATCCTGGCTGCACAGTTCCAGACCCAATGGCCCCAAAGTCCCTTGGCCACAAAGCTCCAAAATCCAAGGGATCCTTTCTTAGCCTTTTCCTGTTCAAAGCTGTTCACTGGCAATTACTAATAGTGGCCAAGTGTTTTCTTCACATTCTTTGCAGATGGAAAGGAAATTTCGTTGAAGTGTGTTTTACTTTGCAAAGAGGGTAGCGTTTTCGAAACATAGTTATACATACATAAGACATAAACATCTAGGCATTAGCAAAAATTCTAGCCTCCTCCTTCTTGATATGACTGCGCATTTGAGTAGACTGAACCTGCTAGTGTGCTGAATTTTCCCAACGTGAACACATAGTGTGACCAGCACTTTGCTCAAGAGAATCAAAGTTGTTGGCACTGTGGCCATCCCCTCCATTCAGGGAATCACTAGCCAGACTCTACAATAGGCCCGCCAGTTGTTTAGTTAAGACGTTTGGTTCTTGGATGAACATTTTAAAAATGAATTGCTTTAATTTAACTCAACTCCCAAATGTAAGATGAATTTGTAGATGCAGCCTGAAGCCAGGGTCAATTTATCTTCTGCAGAAGGCGAGTGATTTCTTGGGCAAGAAAATAAATCAGCTGTGACAGTTGTTAGGGGTGGCAGTTCTCCAGACCGGGAACACGGAATCAGCCCTTCTTTTAGCGCTTTGCTCTTCACCTCTGTCGTGGCTCAGAAAAGTTCCCATCAAAGTAATGGCTTTCTCTTTCTTTTCTCCTTGGGGACGGGAGTTTCCTGACCACCCCCTTTCCAGTGAAGGCAAAAACAAGACAGCTCCAGTCTCTAACCCCAGATTCCCACCAAGATAGCTCTTTTTCTCCCCAGGCTCTTGCAAGTTTCTTTATTTCATTCTTTGAACCTGTGATTGGAGGTTAAAGTGCAGCAGGTTGGAAGGAGGAAGCTCCTAACAATAAAGGCTTGAATATTTAGCTGTGATCAGGTCGCTGCCCTAACCCAAGGTCCCCCCACCTTATCTTTTAAAATGCAAATCGTGTTGGGGGGGCCAAGCTCGGAGTGTGCGCTGCGCCTGGATGTCTCCAGCCATTGGTGTCTGTGTCATTACTAATAGAGTCTTGTAAACACTCGTTAATCACCTAAGGCGGCCGGCCGGGGATCCGCACGCCAGCCTGTGGCGGGTCTTCCCCGCCTCTTTAGCCTAGTGGGAAGGAGGTGGGAGGAAAGAAGGAAGAAAGGGAGGGAGGAGGCTGGCCAGTGGGAGGCACCGCCTAGGAAGCAGAAGCGCCGAGAAGACTCAGCGGAGCAGCGAAGCACCGCGCGCCAGGGCGCAGCTACCCGCCGATCCTCGCACACTCGCGCCCCTTCCCTTCGCGTCCTCGCCCAACAAGCCTCCAGCGTCCGTCCCCAGGCAGCATGGTGAGGTCTGCTCTCGGTCCCTCGCCACCATGTACGTGAGCTACCTCTTGGACAAGGACGTGAGCATGTATCCCAGCTCCGTGCGCCACTCTGGCAGCCTCAACCTGGCGCCGCAGAACTTCGTCAGCCCCCCGCAGTACCCGGACTACGGCGGGTACCACGTGGCGGCCGCAGCGGCAGCGGCCGCAAACTTGGACAGCGCTCAGTCTCCGGGACCGTCCTGGCCGGCAGCGTACGGCGCCCCGCTCCGAGAGGACTGGAATGGCTATGCGCCCGGCGGCGCAGCGGCCGCGGCCAATGCCGTGGCCCACGGCCTCAACGGGGGCTCCCCGGCCGCTGCCATGGGCTACAGTAGCCCCTCCGAGTACCACCCGCACCACCATCCGCACCACCATCCGCACCACCACCCACACCACCCGGCCGCCGCGCCGTCCTGCGCCTCGGGGCTGCTGCAGACGCTCAATCCTGGCCCTCCGGGGCCCGCCGCCACGGCTGCTGCCGAACAACTGTCCCCCAGCGGCCAGAGGCGGAACCTGTGCGAGTGGATGCGGAAGCCCGCGCAGCCGTCCCTGGGAAGCCAAGGTAAGCCCCGCAGGAAGGCTGGGGAAGCTGCGGGCCGCGCGTCCTGGGCGCACCCAGCATCGCGGCTGCCTCGGAGCTCAGCGCCGAGACGGCGGGGCGGTGAGCCGACCTCAGGGGCTCTGGCTTCTCTAAACTTCACTGGCTGCTGATCCTAGGTATGAATGTTTCGGGGCTCAGGTGCACAGTAGGGTAGAGAAAAGGCTTTTTCCTACCACCAGTTCTCACAGCCTTGAGCCGCCTACGGGAAGCTCTCGGAATAGCTTGCGTCATCTGTCGTCCCGGGAGCGCTGTCTTGTTCTCTCTACTGCTGCGGCCTGAGCTCCCTGAGCGGCTCCTCACCGCGGAGGAGAGGGAGGCTCGGACTCCTCCGGGGAGCGTCGGCATCATTTCTGCCTGCGCTGTCCTTCTCCGAGACACCCCAAAGGAGAGGTGCCTGGAGGAGTCGGGAGACGGCGAGCCTGCGCTGGGAGCCAGGTTTGGCGTTCGGGACAGTTCAAGGGGTTGGACCTACAGGGAACAGATTGAGGACGTTGCTCTGGCAGCAGAGAAGGTGCTGACCACAGGCGCTCAGGGAAGGGGGCACGCCCAAGTCTCGAACCTTTGATCTGCAAAGGGGCTATTCCAGGTAAAAGCTGAAAGGCTATGGCCAAAAAAGCGCAAGAAGGGGAGGAACCTAGTGAGAGTTCAGCCTCGGCGTCAGACGGGTAACTTCTCCGAAACTTCTGTGAAGAGTGTGTGCGTGTGTGTTCTAGACTGCGAATGTTCTTGCAAAGACCCTAACTTTGCCAGGTGGGAGTCCTACTGGAGTCTACGTTAGGTTCCAGAAGTCCTTCCCCGGCCCTCGGGGCTTCCACTGTCCTTGCTTAGCTTCTTGCTGATCCAGCTGGGCCGCTTGCACGTTATGGCCCTTTTGCAGAGGTTTATAGCCAATTACTGCCTTATAAATCAGCGCGTCCGATAGGGGCAGTCTCTGGACACAGGCTTCTGCGACGCTGCGCACATTCTGGGTGCGCCCAGGCGGGAAATGCGCCCGTGAAGAAGCCCACAGATCGCCATCGGTGATCTTCCCTCCTGTGGGCTTTCCCCGCGGACAGGAGCCCTGGTCCTAACAGGCAGCGTCAGAGACCTGAGTTCCCTCAAGCCATCCCACTGAGCTTGCCTGGGACAGTTCAAGGGATTGGACTTACAGCGTGGTTAGCTAGGGTCCGGGCGAGAGTGATTGCTGGCGTAGGGCAGTAGTGGTAGTGATGTGTGTGTGTGTGTGTGTGTGTGTGTGGTGTGTGTGTGTGTGTGTGTGTGTGTGCGCGCGCGCGCGCGCGCGCGCGCTCGCCCAGGCCGCGGGGTCAGCAGATGAGAGGCCGCTGTGATGTCCCGCGACAAGGTGGCAAGGCCGCAGTAGGCGCCGGGCGCCCTTGTGATGTTAATGTAGGGAGGCCGCGGCCCGGCCGGGAGCCGGCTTCTCTGCAGAGCGTCATCTGTCAGGAGGTCGGGGGGTGGGGGTACCAGGCCCGCGGGCTTTGATATACACCTTCCCAGCCCTGCCATTGTCTCCTTTAGGGCCCGGAAAGAGGGTGGTGACTTTCGCAGTCAATAATGAATTCTGACAAGTCCCTCTCATCCCTCCCCTCTTTCAGCCCGGCTCCTTGATTCCCAGGGGGTGCGGGGCGCCTACAAGGCCCCTGAGGCGCGGGACGCAGAGCGCGACTGGTCCCGGTCACCGAGTTCCGGGGTCCGCTGGGGACACTGAAAGGGCAGAACCCGAGCAAAGGCCACTGCAAGGCACTCCAAGCCAGTCTAGCTCCTGGAATGCTGGCTGAGAGAACTGCCCTGTGCCCTCTGCCAGGCCTAGGACTTGTCCCCGCTTGGAGCCCAAAGAGTCGCATCTTATCATGCGACCCGGTTGGATTGCGTCCTCCTCTCTGCGCATCGCGCACAAGACTGGACTCCGAGCAGCCCGGGTTGGGACGCGCCGCCCTCGGGAAGGCTTTCGAGGAGCCAGGGTTCCTTCGGTCCCTTTACTTTCCCGGCAGGCGCAGGTTGGGCCACCGCTCCATTCAAATGCGCCTGCCGGGCAGTGTTTATGTTAACACGCCTGGCGGGAGGGGGATGAAAGCCTGGCCGCCATTTGCTCAGTAGTGGTAATTCAAACAGAATGCGGTTGTTATTAAGGCATTGAATGGGCTTTTCTTTGATAAGATCGCCTTGTCCTGCATTGTTTGCGGCTGTGTTCCCCTTTCAGCGGCGGGGGACCTCCCTCTGATCCTGCCAGTGTCTTCCCAGGGCGCTTTTGTTATGGTTTGCAAAGGGTTTTACCTGAACAAAGTCAGCCCGCCAGGCATTAAACACCTCCAGGCAACTCCCAGACCCTTTAGATCTTCCTGAAGGAGTGGGCATCAGGAGATTGAACCTGGTCAGCTGGGAGACCACCCTGACCTGGGTCCGAGTCCAAGAGAAAGCTCCTGGAGGAGGAGCCCTCTACCAAGAGCTGAGCAGGCTGTGGCCAGGCTCCAGCTTGCTCCAACAGCAGCGACACTCTTTGTCAAGCCCCTTCAGTAAAACAATCAATCCAGGATTTAATGTGTTGACTCAATCCAGTGATCATAGATTACTGGTCAGGAGAGCTCTGGCAGGGTTTGCATTGGGAGCAAGTGGGGGATTAAAAAAAAGTTCCCCAGGCCAACCTGGTTAGCCAGGAACGAAGTGCCCCAACAGGAGAGATTTTCCCCCGCCAGCAGAAGTTATCCAAGAGCAAGCTCAGGCTTCTTCACACCAAGCCCAAAGCATCTGTGGGTTGATTCTGGTCATTTAGTAATAATGCTCAGCACAGCACACAGCCCTCAGATGTTTTGACGGTGAACTGCTATCCCTGGCTGGCCTGATAACCTGCCTTTCCACCTGCCTCCTTCCATGTGATGCTGAATATATTCCAGTACAGTGCTATGATTGCGTTTCTAAAAGGGCGGCCTGGATTCTGCTGTCTTCTCTATATGAGATTTTAGCTTTAATTTTTACAAACAGTGTAATCCCAAGGTTATTGTAGCTGCCACCACTACTTCCCACTCTCCCAGGATTGGGGGTGGAACTGTCAGACCTGGCGGGAACCAGCCAAACTCTGGCCCCCTGGGGTGCTGGAGGAAGAGAAATGGATCCTGGGTTAGGGAGGTTTGTCATTACCTATGACTGATGGGTTGCCTTGTGGCTCTTGGCCCTAACTTTTCCTTCCTCCACAGTGAAAACAAGGACGAAAGACAAATACCGAGTCGTGTACACTGACCACCAGCGGCTGGAGCTGGAGAAGGAATTTCACTACAGTCGCTACATCACCATCCGGAGGAAGGCTGAGCTGGCTGCCACGCTGGGGCTCTCAGAGAGGCAGGTGAGAACTGTGCTTCCAAGGCCCTGATCAGGAGGGGAGAGTGGGCAGGTATAAGGTGACCAGAGCATTTACCTTTGGAAGACCTTTTATGAAGGTTTTATTCTATTTATGATTATCTTCCTGTCATTGAAAGTTTTTGTATATTGAGGGGCCTGGAAAGTACAAGAAAAATTCAGGTGTTACTTTGGTGCAGAATTCCATTTGGAGGGTTGAGGACATAGCACTGAGGCTTAAGTGCCTTCCAGGCAAGCTCAAGGTTCTGAGTTCAATCCTTAGTACTGAAAGAATTCCATTTGGGTTCATAGACACTTATGCTTATTCAGTGAGTTCCCAGCATTAGGAAAAATTAAAACAGAAGGTGTAACCCCTGTTCAAAAAGACAGAAAGCATGCCCAGGCACTGCACTGCATAACTCTAATCCTAGCACCTCCGGAAGCTGAGGCAGGAGAATTGGTCACCAGGACAAGTTAGCTAGACCCTGTCTCAAAATAAAATTTAAAGAGTGTTGGAGATGTAACTGGGTGGTAGAGCACTTGTACAGTATGTGTCAGGCCCTGGCCAGGAAGCTGCACATGAAATTTCATTTTCAACTTCAAGGTGAAAAATATTACATTTCAGTTTAGCCGTGAAGGGCCAAAGGTTGTGATGTGAAGTTCTGTCAGCGCTGGCCTCACCCTGCTGGGCAGGAAGAACCGGGGCCAGTCTATTTTCTTTGTCTCTGAGACTGTACTTTAGGGTAAGGTTTTCCTGGAAAGAAACCTGGAGAACAAGGAAGATGGAGCCCCGCTCAGGAGGCCGAGTTGGGTGTGAGAACAGCTCCTGCTCTAGGCTGTTTCTGAGTGTCCAGGGAAAGCTTCTAACCAATTTCCTGGTCCTTTCCCTGCAAAGGAAGATATTGGTGACAATGCTGGCTACATTTCTGCTTTTCACCGTCTCCTGTTTTGCTCCATTGCTAGGTTAAAATCTGGTTTCAGAACCGCAGAGCCAAGGAAAGAAAAATCAACAAGAAGAAATTGCAGCAGCAACAGCAGCAGCAGCAGCAGCAGCAACAGCAGCAGCCTCCTCCACCGCCTCCACCGCAACCTCCCCAGCAGCAGCCAGGACCTCTGAGAAGTATCCCAGAACCCTTGAGTCCTGTGTCTTCCCTGCAAGGCTCGGTGCCTGGCTCTGTTCCTGGGGTCCTGGGGCCAAATGGGAGTGTGTTAAACCCCACTGTCACCCAGTGACCCCCATGGTCTGCAGCCTCAGCACAGCAATTCTAGGCTAAGCCATGAGCATGGATTTTGCTACCATCCTTGGAGGAGACAGATCCCTGACCTCCTGCTCACAAGCATCTGGCTTACAGGAAAAATGGGGGCCAGGAGTGAGGACAAGTGGGGCCTAGGGCCTCATGGACGATATCCAGGAATTTTTTTTTTTTTTTTACTTTTTTCATTCTGGGTCTCCATACCAGTGTGTGTACAGGAAATGACCTTTGGGGCCTCAGTTGCTCATGGCAGAAGCATTGCCTGAAGTGGCTACAGAGACCAGACATTCAGTCAGTCCCCTAAGCTCCAATTCCCCACTTCTAAATTCTTCGGGCTACATTGTGTCTCTGGAGCTAAGGGAACAGAGGGACTCAGGGCAAGAGCATTGGAGCCAACATGGCTACCTCCTACTCAGCGTTCCTAGGACCAGCTGGCTGTCCCGCGGCCAGAAGATTTAAACAGAATGATTTAAACTGTGGATGCCAATGTAGCAAAGAAAAAAAGCTGGACCGACAAAGACTGGAACCCCAGGTGGCCTGTGTCTTTTTTTCTCCCCTCCCAGACTAGGAAAGGCCTGACCAGAGAATGTGTGTGTGTGTGTGTGTGTGTGTGTGTGTGTGTGTGTGTGTGTGTGGTGGACTCCAGGCCTAACAAGGAAGAAAGTCTGTCACCAGACTTGTTTAGAAAGCCTGTCACCAGAGACTTGCTGGGCTGAATGTATGTCAGTGCTATAAAAGCCAGAGCCAACCTGAACTTCCTGTCATTTTCACAATCTTAAGACTGTTGAAGAAGGGGAGTTTTTGTTGTCCCTGCTGCGATTGGGTCATTGATCTGTGTCACATCCAAGCCTTAGAAAAGCCTTCTGGATTCGTGGGAGAGCAGTGATATGGTGAAGGGAAGTGTGTGTGGGGGGGATCTGAACACAGTTGAATGTTTTTTTCTAAAACGGAAAAAGATAAATGAACTTTCCAGATTTTTGATTGTCATTTATCCTCTTCAGATTTTGAATTCTGTTTTCTAAGAATGAAATAACACCTCTGCTTGCACGCCGAGAATAGAAAAAAAAAAGTCAGGGAGGGGGTGGAAAAGATGCTGTGGGCAGCCGCTTTTCACCTCTGAGCCTCAGAAGCCTGAGGCTATAGATTCAGAGACCTTCCCAGCCCTCAAGCCTGAGTCCAGCCTTGGCCAGTGGAATGTGTGGCTCTTCTGGGGGTGCCTTTAGGCCAAATGCACATCTGAACGGTCAGCTGCTTTCCAGCTGCTGCTGAGTTCTGGGGCTTAAGGGCGCCAGGACTCTTGGCGACGCCTCCGTCAAACCTACTGGAAAGCACTGCAAACAGCGCACACGCCCCCCCCACCCCCGCCTCCAGCGATTTCTGCCTTCCTGTAGATGTAAAACAGAAGCGCTCCACGAATTTGTTCTCCGAGGGGCTGGGGAGATAGCTCAGCAAGCACAAAATCCCGAGTTACCTCCCCAGTGTCTCATGCTGTGTTGGTGCACACCTGTAATCCCAACACTAAGAGTCTGAACTGCATAGCGAGACCCTGTATCAATTAAAAACAAACAAACAAAAACCCTGTAAATTGGAATTTGTCCTCTGAGCCCCTGGGCACGTGCCTGAACCCTTTCTACCTATACGCCTGTCCATGTCCCGAGAGTGCTTACCCGGTCCCACCCTTGCACAAAGATTCAAAGCACAGGTGGAAGACTACCCCCAAAACACACACACTCCGGGGGCCTCAATGCCCTCAGGGTTTCCTGCGAGCTGGGCAAGCGCTCAGCCGCCCAGGCACAGGCCAGGCCAGTGGCTGCTTGGCCTGATTTGCTGGTGACCCGAGTGAGGTTCTTAAGATGGCTGTGGAAGAGGAGCCAGGACCCCAAATTGTTTGTCTTGCCTTTGAGCCTACTTTGTGCCTGCCTCTTAACTCCAAGGAGGAAACGTCGCCTCCCGGGCTGCTGGGGAGGCGAGGCCCGGCCCAGCTATGAGGTGTCAGGCGGCTCCGAGGCTCTAACGCGTGGCGCATTCCACTCCGGGATCGAGCGGGGCTCTGGCGGCTATGCCCACCGGCACCGAGCTTCGGAACCCGAGGGACGGGGCGGGGGCTCCCACGGAAGGAAGGCAAGCGGAGTTCTGCTGGGCGCGGCCCGGGTTCAGGGCCGGGCGATGGGGCCACGGCTGCAGAGCGGGAGGGACGCGCCCCGCGCCCCGGCCGCGCCCACAGCCAGCCCCTCGCCGCCAGGGTTGCTATGCGTTGCCGCGAAACGCCTGTCAATAAACCCTATTTGGACAGTGCGGTGAGAGCACAAGGGTTGTTTGCTTAGTGGTTAGAGGTTCAAAAGTCGGCATTGTCCCGCTGCAAGCGATTACAAGCTCTTCCCCTTCCCGGGCTCGGCCCCCTTGTGCGTGGAACGGGGACGAGGGAGGAAGGCAGGGGCACTCGCTCGGCTGCCCTCTGAATGCAGCCACCCGCTGGCTGCGCCAGTGCCAGCCCAGGGTCCCCGGCGCGAGGAAAATGCGCTGCACGCAACCCTGCCGGGGAAGGCATCCCGTCACCTGCAGGGATCCAAGGAACATGCTACGTGGCGCCAGTCTGCACCGCAGCCTCAGTCCGTTTCCCCGAGCTTGAGCCGGGCACCTGAAATTGTGAACAAAAGACATAGCGTGCCTGGGAGTCTCCAGCCCTGCGCCGGGTGAGGGGTCCCTCCTCCATTTCTCAGCCTTCTGGGCGCGCTGTCCTCAGTTCAGGCCGCCAGGGGGCGCGCGGGCTGCAAGAACTGGGTTAGGGCTGGCGCTGCCACGGCTCATCCCGGAGCTGGGCCAGCAGAGGCCTAAGTCCTACTGAACCCTAGATGCAGCACCAGCGCGTGTCCACACTCTGCTGCTACCAAACTGGGCCACCAGAAATCGCCCCACGATGGTTGCGGGCCAGTGCAACTAGAACAATGAAACTGAGACTCCCGGAGAGGTGGCGCTTACCCTGCGCTGAGAGGCTGGGTCTGAGCCATAGAACCACAAAACAAAAAATAAAAATTAAAAAAAGAAAAACAAAAAAAACCCTCCCAAACACTAAATTCCAACCAAATCAGGCCTGACTTGAGAGTATCTGTTGGCTATTTAAGAAAAACAAACTTTGGGAGGAACCTCTCCATCAGGTTTGCCTAGTATGTTTCTTTTGTTAATGTACAGTGGTATGGCTACAATATTAAAGTATGATATGATTGGGATTTTAAGATATATGTATGGTAAGAAAACGTGCGAGCGAGCATTAGCTGGCTGCCTTTGCGCAGGTCTGTAATCTCAGCACTTTGGAAGGTGGAGGAAAGAGGACTGCAAATTCAGACTCAGCATGGACAATTTAGTGAGATGCTATCTCAAAATAAAAGAAAAATTTTAAAAAATAAAAAAGAAAGGACGAATTTCAGAGCTCAAGCTGTCATGGGTTCAATCTCCAGCACGGCCCCTCCCCCTCAAACACCACCTACCTGTGAAACTCATGCTAAAAAGGTGAAGATGGAGAAAACACAGCAGAATTTTTCGCTGTAACCAATCAACTCACGTCCTTAGCATATCCATTCAGTAAATAAAATGAAACTTTCACTTCTTTCTGGTAATATCTAGCAAGATGCGTACATTAGTTTAAAAAAAAAAGAAATATGAGACAGCAATTAAAACGTATGAGCAGCAGTGCTCTTGCTGCTTTTGTTTAGGAAAAAATAGGGACCAGAGAGATGGCTCAGTGGAATAAGCGCTTCCCTGGCAAGCTTAAGGGCCTGAGTTCAATCTCGGGTTCCGCCAAAAAAAAAAAAGCGGGGAAAAAATAACAGGAGACAACAAGCAGAGACAAAAAAAAGTCTCAGCAACAGAATGACAGGAAAATGATGTACATATTTATTTAAGGTCAGTTTTCAAGCCTTGTTTCAGAAACAAGTTGCTCTTTTCCAGCCCAATCACCTGGGGAAGATAAGCTCTCAGCTACCCACCTCTTCATCTGTATCAGGGAAGCTTGAATCAATGCAAGCAAATTCCAAAGCACACACTTGGGATTAGATCCTAATAATGATGGGAACTTTTTTTTAGGGTGAACCATTTTCTACAAAGGGCTACAGGTTCCTTACAAGGAACTTTGAACAAGATAATTTCTCAAATCTTGATAGGAGAACCCTTTCTCAGATTTTTTTCCCCCCAATGCGTTTGGCTTTGTTTATATGACCAAAACAGCCTCAGGCTTGTAGTCTGATTCCTCCCTTCTAGGCATCTGCATCCAATCTAGTGTGGCAAAGCACTAACATTCCAGATATGAAGACAAGTTCCTGATCTGCATAGCTTCCTTGTCTTCTACCAGAAATGTCCCCAAACACATCTGGTTTCTGGGAGAATCAAGATTAGTTGAGTGTGTTGTTTGGAATTTCAATACAATTGATGGGTACATTTCTTTTAGTTTTCAAAAG
>PVKA01025887.1:21298-32520 GCA_004027165.1 Ctenomys sociabilis
AAAAAAAAAAAAAAAAAAAAAAAAAAAAAAAAAAAAAAAAAAAAAAAAAAAAAAAAAAAAAAAAAAAAAAATACCCTTCCTAGAAACTACAGCAGCAGTTTTTGTGTTAAATTAGTTTTGCTTTGTAGGATAAGAAAAATAAATCCATATCTAAACTATGTAGATAAAATTATCAATATGTAAAACATTTAAGTTATAACACAGGCCATATTAACTTCCTGCCCTATGCAATTATTTTATTCGCTTTTCCCCCCTCTTGTCCGTTTTCAAATGTGTACACTATGATTTTAAGAAACCAAGCAGATTATAGTGATAACTGGGGGACTAGCTGACTGAAGTCATTATATATAGATTTATATATAATACATACTTTTTCTTTTTTGTCCTTTTGAGTTGGTCTCACTATGCAACTTAGGCTAGCCTTGATCTCACTTTGTAGCCTAGGCTGGTCTCCAATATGAAACAATCCTCCTGCCTCAGCCTCCCAAGTACTGGGATTACAGCAGTGTGCCACCATGCCCAGTAAGTCTATATACACTTTTTCCAGAAAGTTATAAAATTAGATATAGGAGGGAAAACCTCTCAAATTCCAAATTCCAAATAGAATGTCAATTTGTTCCAGAGACTATACTTTACTTTGAGCATGCATACGTCACTAGGAATTGAACTCAGGGCCTCTTCCACCCTATTTTATTGTCCTTTAAATGGGCTACTTTCTCAGAAGACTCAGTGGTGAAACAGAGAGACTCAGAGATGACCTTTTGTCTCCAATTCTCCAGTGCCCAAACAATACATTTGTTTTTCACAACAAGGTTTCTAAGTTGGAATTTGTCATTCACCACAGCCCATACAAACACTGTCAACTAAGTTTTTAAGCCTTAAAGTTAAATGATCAGTGTGTTATTCCTTCTACAGGATTTTGGCAATTCTGTGCTAGAGATCTAATCCATAAACCAGTTTTTCCTTTTTTTTTAGGGCTGAGAATGGAATTGAAGGTCTTGTGTGCACTGTCAGGCCCTGGACTACAGAACTACCCCCAGCCTAAAGTACAACTAAATCGATCCAGGAAGATGTCTCTGAGATGAAATTATTACTAAACCTTTCTTTCACACCACACGCAGACACACACTTTCTTAAAAACCAATATTCAGGTAATGTATTGGGTTTATGTGTCCAGTGATTGATTGCTATGTAGGAACCTCAAGCATTTCATGCATTCTTTTGGCTTCTAAGAAAGAACTTTCTTTGTAATTGTTCACATTATCTTGGAGCTGCCAGGGTTGATCTTCTGCCTTCATAACTTTGTATCCAAACTATGACAACAAGCAGTAGTTGATAAATTCCTCTTCAACCTCAGGAAAGCAAATAATGAAAAAACTCCCCACTGTAGGAGATTGTCACTAGCATCCAAACACAATGGCTTCTTGTGTGATACGTAAATAATTTAAATTTATTGATGATTAGCAGAATCAGCAACAAGGATTAAGTACTTAAACCACAGATTAGGAGCTGTTAAAAATGACCTACACTATTTTATACTCGAGAGACACTTTTTCTTTTACTTTGTGTTTTCAGTGCTTTAAAAATAACCACAACAGTTGGCTGGGGAGAGAGTTCAGCGACACAGCCCTTGCCTGACAAGTGCAAGGCCCCGCAATGACCACAATAAAACCAACAAAAGTAGTTCTACTTCATTACTCACCCCACCCCACCTCCAACTTTCTAAACAGAAATGTCAAGGCTCACCAGTGTTGGCAAAAACAAACACAAGGACATGGTTAAGCCAGAATCAGAGACCACCGTTCAATAAATAGTAATATGGACGTGTGCAAAAGGACCAACAAGAAAGACCAGCTGTATTTGTGTGGCATACAATATTAAAAGATAAAAAATATTTTTTTCCTTAAACCATTCTTTTAAAAACATTGCCAGATCGGTGATGGTGCACTCCTGTAACCCAACACTCTAAGAGGCTGGACCTGGAGATCCCTTTTGAATCCAGCCTGGACAATTTAGGGATTTAGAGAGGTAAAATGGCCTGCAGGTATGGCTCAGTGGGAAGGCCCTGGCTCAGTTCCCAGCACCCCCGCCCCACAATGCGTGTTTCAGAAGTCAAAAGTCCTCTTATGATTTTCATTTGTTCGTACTTCCCATGCCTGTAGCTAAATGTTTAAGTGTCCACCAAGGTTGTGTTGATAACCATGTAGCATCAGACACTGGTTTCGATCCTGGTAGCTGGAAGACGGTTCTTGAACGATCTTGAGTCTCCCAAATACCAACAACCAACACTTATTTGTCTTTCCTATGATGAGAGTCTGAAACGTACACCTGTGTTGCGGGTGCCTCACTTGGGAGACCCTTGGCTGGAAGAGGAAGGCAAACCTGCTGCTGCCTGAGTGCGTTTTCAGACAGAGTTGTGAATACTGAACGAAGCTTATGCAAATCTAGCGCTTGGCCCACAAAAGGCAAGCTGTTTCCTCTGCAGGACGTCTTCCTCAACCTACTGTATTGATTTGAGGCTGGGGATATTTGAGACAGACAAACAGAAGAAGTCGTGTATTTTGGTGCGTTTGAGCGCCCATACCACCGGCCTGAGGGCATCATCTGGCCACTTTCATAACTTTGTATCCAAACTGTGGAGGAGCTGCGGGGACCTTGTTCATCCCGCTGCCCTGCAGCCTGGGAGGACGAGCCACTCTGTCCCTTCCGCTGCCAGGGCCCCTCGACCCCCTGCAGACGCCCTGCGCGGGGTCCCGGAATATCCCGGGAACCCGGGGCACCTGCTGGGTGTTAGGCCCTTTCGTTTCTCCTTTGCATGCTTCGGTACCAGCGGTGGCCGTTCCCAATACACACATCGCGACCCCGAACCTGAGGGGCGCCGCGGACTCTGCACTGGGAGTTGACCTGGCCACCACCCAGAGGAGGCCGAGGCAGGGGCAGGCCCCGGGCTAGGTCCCGGCATTGCACCAGCGCCCGGAGTCCAGAAGGGGGCGCTGCTGCCCAGGCCTAGGGGCCGCAGACCCGGCGCCGCGCCCAGGGCGGGACCGAGCAGCCGCGGAGCCCGGCTTCCAGTCGCCGCTTCTAGGCCCCGCGGCTGCTAGCTGCTCCACGCCCCCGCCCGGCGCCGGCGCGCGGGGAGGGTCGCCCCCAGGGGCTATTGCAGCGGCGCTTTCGCCTCAGCGCCTCCAAGCAGCTACTGGAAGGCGCGGCCCGCAGGACCTGGGTGGGGGACTTGTGCCGGAAAGCCTTGATGTGGCCCAAAACTGGACTCCGATTTATCTGGGCCAAAGGGTTGAGTGTCTGTAGTCCCCGCTCATTGGGAAGCTGAGGCAGGAAGATGTCTTGAGGCCAGTCTGGGTAACAAGAGAAGCATCCCTTGGCACACAGTTTCTTTAAAAGAACGCGCGCGTGCGCGTGTATACACACACACACACACACACACACACACACACACACACACACACACACCATAATATATGCCTGTAATGCCTGCAATCCCAGAGCTCTGGAAGGCTGAGGCAATAGGATCGCAAACTCAAACCCAGACTGAGTTATTTAATGATTTAGTAAAATTCTGTCCTCACCGCCCCCCCCCTCAAAAAAGAAAAGTACAAAAACTTTTTTAGAGGGCTGTGGAAGCAGCTCAGCGCAAATCTCGTTGGGTTCACTTCCCAATACTAGAACCCATCTACTCCCTGGAAGACAAAAACAAAAAGCAAGCAAGCAAGCAAACAAAACAAAAAACCAGACAAAATACCAACTCCAGTCACTTTCTGAGTTCTGGGAAATTTGCGTTCTCTCCTCAGTTTAAATATTAGTGGATGTGAAGGCTGATCCGCAACCTGGTCGGGGAGGACAAGGCTGGGCCACACTCTCAAATCTCGGGTCTCCGCTAAATAATTTATCCACGATGTTCTCTCCCCGCCAGTCCCGGCGCCCCTGCCCTTGACTTCCTGCTTCGTACAGGCCGCGGAGAAAGGCCAGGTCTTCGTGCGAGTTAACACCTAGAGCGGGGACCTCGTGGCACCTTCCACTCTCCGCGGCCCGAGTGCAGGACTCCCTGCTGCCCAGACCCCTCCTCGGGCAGCTCTTGGGCTGCAGACGCCTACGTCGGGGTCACTCGGAAAACTCAGAAGCTAGAATGAGGTCCCCACGCCTCCGCCTCCTCCAGATGCAGCAGCGCTCGAGGTGGCAAAGGTCGAGCTGCACAGTAGCCGCTGGCAGACGCCAGGAGCGGGCAGCGCGGGGCTGCGGAGGGGCGGGAGGGGGAGGAGGAGCGCACCCCGGGGCCCCTCTCACAGCGCGTCAGTCAGCTACAGAAAGGCCGTAGTCCAGAGACCAAGCATCTGCCTCCTCAGTGGTGTGGGAAGATATAGCAGGAAGGTTTCGAACATGTTCTGTGCCTTAGCAAAGTCTGGTTTGAACTTTTTGTGCTTGCCAGGCAAGCATTTATTCTACTAAGCTGTCTCCTGGCCCTGAACTTTTAGTAATGTAAGCTAAAGATCTGCGCAAATGCTTCCTTCTAAAGAATTTAAATTATGCTGAGTTGTGAAAAAAAATGGTTACTGCCACCCCGCCTCCCTTTTTTCTCTGCTCCCGGCCTATCAACGTCATTGGCTTAAATCATTCCAAGAATTTTGGGTGCGTGCGTGTATACAAAACATATGTGATACATAATCTTGTGCTTCCTTTTCCTTCCTTTTCGAAAACAAAAAACGAATTCA
This sequence comes from Ctenomys sociabilis, assembly GCA_004027165.1. Lineage (NCBI taxonomy): Eukaryota > Metazoa > Chordata > Mammalia > Rodentia > Ctenomyidae > Ctenomys > Ctenomys sociabilis. Next base: position 26,023 of record PVKA01025887.1, read on the forward strand.
CATTTTATTTTGTTGCTTTTATAAATTTCACTAGACATGAATCAGCAGTTTTTCCAATGTCCACTGAATTTTATTTATTGGTATCAGAATCAAATTTAGTACCTTGTGCTTTCTCACTTAAATGCTGAGCTATCTCTCCCGCCCAATCCGCTGATGTTTATAAATATGGCTACATCAGACTCATTCATTGAGTGTTTATTATGTGCTATGGGAAAAATAGCAGTAAATACAGGTATGTCTCTTTTGGAGGAAATTGATTCTAATGGGAAGAGACTTAGACATTTAATTTGGCTATTATGAGGTATGCAATTGTTCTCCGTGTTTTACTATTACAAATAGTACAGATGTAATTGTCTTTTTTCTATATATTCTTGTGTATTTTTCCTCTTCTCCTCCTCCTCTTCCTTATTCTTTGGTATTTTTAAAGTATGGATTACTTAAATTGGAAATGCTAGATCAAAAAATAGGCATCTTTCTCATCATATGAGGCTTAAACCAAGGGAGTACCAAGATTCATCCCCAGCCTGTTTTAAAATCTGTATTTTGGGGCCAGGAGATGGCTCAGTGGAATAAGCACTTCCCTGGCAAGTGCAAGGGCCTGAATTCAATCCCTGGTCCCACCAAAAATAAATAAATAAATCTGTATTTTGAGGCAAAGCCTTGCTAATTTGCTTAGGCTGGCCTAACATTTGAGATCTTCTTGCCTCAGCCTCTACAGTACCTGGAATTGAAGGTATTGTCACTCACCTGGGCTAAGAATATACACGTTTTCAGCTTTAATAAACATAACCATTGCTTTCCAAAGAGGGCTAGCAAATGACACAATTCTTGATGCCCAGGAGTGAACTCCCCTTTTCTCCATATCTTCTTTTGCACTAGAGTTTGTCCCTTAAATTTTTGTCCACCTGAGCAACAGAAAATGGTAGTCAATCTAATTTTCTAGTATAAACTTACAAAGCAGGTTGAGCATATCAAATATGTTTCTTGGGCACTGTGTTTTCTGTGATTTGTTAAGGTTGATTCTTTTCTAAAAACCAAAAATAAATACAGTGAATTATATACCCCAAGACTTAGAATTCAGAGGCAGATGCAGAAGGATCACTGGGCATTTGAAGCCAGCCTGGGCTACCTAGTAAGTCTGAGGCCATCCCGAGTTACATATCAAAACCCTGTCCAATAAAACAAAACCACCCAAATCTTGTGTTTTGGGGGCAGACTCAATTTTTTTAACTTATGTTATTTTGTTTATAAGACAGAGCCTAATCCAGCTTTTCTCACATCAGGCTCCACAAACTTTTAGCCACTAGTAAGTCTAATCTTGGAAAGAAACAGACTTCCTATGTATAAAACCAAAGTAAGAAACTACAAACTAAACAACAGTTACTAAAAACCTCTCCCTCTCACCACACAAACATTTTTCCCCAAATTTGAAACAAATATTAAAATATCCAAGAAGTACTTGCTGCAAAAGCTGCAGAGTATTATTGTCCTTAACATACAAAGAATTCAATATAAAATGATAAGAAAAGTATTAGACTTCTAAACATCGGCGTGGTTATACATACCTGTAATCCCAGCACTTGGGATGCAGAGGCAAGAGGATCCTTTTTTTTTTTTTTTTTTTTTTTTTTTTTTTTTTTTTTTTTTTTTTTTTTTTTTTTTTTGTCTTTTTGAGACATAGTCTCACTATGCAGTTGAGGCTAGCCTTAAGCTCACTTTGTAGCTCAGGTTGGTCTTGAACTCACAACAATCCTCCTGCCTCAGCCTCCGGAGTACTGGGATTACAGGTATGCGCCACAATGCCTGGCCTAGGAGGATCCTTGTGAGTTTGGGGCCAGCCTGGGCTACAAAGTGAGTTCAAGGCCAGCCTGGACTGCATAGTGAAACCCTGTCTTCAAAAGACAAAAAATAATAAATCAATCAATAAATAAAAAAATAAAAGAAACACCAGCAAAGAGTTTAAAACTTCTGAAAATCCAGTACTTAATGTTGGTGAAGACAGGAAGAGACAGGCACCCCTTACACTGATGATAAAATAATAAATTATTATTACACTTCTATGCTGGGACTGAATCCTGGGTCTTATAATGGGAGGCAAGAACTCTACCAACTTACCTACATGTCCAGCCTTAATGAATATATTTACAATAGCACTTTGGCAATATATTTTAAAAATCTTAAAATGCTCCCACTCAAGTTTAAGGCTCGCCACTCTCTATCTAGAATCTAGTCTGAGGAAATGAGAAAAACTAGGAAATTGGAAGTAAGTGCCTGGTATTAATATTTTTTTTCCTTCTATATTTTAGTACAGTGTCTACAGGGTCTCACTATGTAGATCAGACTCATAGTGATTCTCCTGTTTTCAGTCTCCCAAGAGTTGGGTTTACAGATGCATGCCACCATGCCCAGTCTCAATCCCCCAGTCTCAGTTCTCTTAGCACTCCCCCGGGGGGTGGGGCCAGAAGAGCTTGCCAGGGATTGAACCCTGGCCACTGTGCTCCACCTAAGCAGGCACTTTAGTCTGCTGAGCTATCTGGCCTGCCCAGTATAAAGGGTTTAGATAATTAAATTATGGTACACACATTCAATAGAATGTTGTATATCCAAGAGTGACACTATTTTCAGAGTAATGTTAAGAGAAATGCTTATTTTTTGGGTCATACATCAAAAAATGCAAGATATAGGATATGGCTCAATGATAAACCACTGTCAAGCAAGCTGGAGGCCTGGGGTTTGGTCCTCAGGGCCGCAATCAGTCAATCAATGAATCAATCAATAAATTTAAAAATAATAAAACAAAGCAAAAATAATGAACAGGTCAAAAATATGTATAGTATGATCCTTGTGTATACTGTTATACCATTTACACTGTCATGATTGTAGGCAGAAAAATAACCCCTCAAAGGATGTCATGTGCTAATTCCTGGAGCGTATAAATTTTACTTTATTAAGTGTGCAAACAAACTCAACCAAAACATCTTTGCAGGTTCAATTAAGCTAAGACACCAACACCCCTCCCCCACCAACAGGATCGAAACCCAAAGGAGTAGAGACCTGGAGACACCTTGACAAAGCAATGTAGCTACCAGAAGCTGGGAGAAGCTTCAGCAGTGCTCCCGGTCCTCACGGCTGTTCGATAGCAAACAGCTCCAAATTTAGCATTGTTATGTTCATGGTTTCCATACACCAGGAACTCAGACTGGTTCCTCAGTACCTGGAGAATGTGGATTGTAATGAGCCAGCTCAGAAGCCACCCAGATTCACTTTCACTTGAGTTCGAATCTAGAGGAGGGGACATGAATCTGCCTCTCAGTGGAGTTGGACCAGAGACTTGGCAACCACAGTCCGGACAGGCATGGCACCCTCCCACCCCATCCCACTCCCCCCTTCCCCACTAAATTATTTTCATCTGTCCTCATCCAAATTCTCGGTCCTCAAAATTTCATCTCATGAACACTCTGGACTCCTATTCAAGTTCTAGGATCTTCAGAAGCAAAATCAGGTCCAGGTGTAGTCAGTCACATGTCTTGAGTTAGATTTCTTGAGTTGTTTTTTTCTCTTAATCCTGAAACTCATGAGATACAGAGACAAGCTTTCTGCTTTTTCTTAGGCAAATACACCGGACATATGATGTTGTACATGCAAGATTCTGGTGTGAGATATTCTTGTTCTAGGTGGAGAAGGGTCTATGAGAGGAGCTCAGAGGTACCCAGCACTTACCCAGCTTGTGAGGCCCTGGGTTGGCTAAGGTGGGGGCAACCTGGCTGACTGTGGGGTATACAGTGGGCCAGTGGAGTGTCCTTCTCTGCGTGGCGTGGGGGCTTTTGGGTGCTCCATCTGGTCCCTGGCTTTTCCTCCCTAGCCCTGGGCTTCTTCTCTTCTTCCTGCCCACTGAAAACAGCAGCTTTGCTTTGCCATGCCTTCTGCTACAGTATTGCTGCCTCAGAACCAGCTCACCCTGAGTTTAAGGTTCTTAAAATATAAAACTAAATAAACCTCCCTTCCTTTAAGTGTGGGTGTCAGCTATTGTGTCCAGCCATGGAAGAGCTAACTAATGGAATTCCCAGTCACACACACACACACACACACACACACACACACACACACACAGAGTGGAGGGGGAGAAGGAAGCATATACCTGTCACTGGCATGGATCAGCTCTGAAATCATCCATGCTCATAATACCTATTTGTTGGTAAGGGCTCAGTCTTGCTTGCTGGGAGCAACTTTCGGGGAATTTTTCCTGTCTTATAGATCATTCTTGCCATTTTCTGAGGCACTCTTTCTTTCTTTCTTTTTTACATAAAAAAGTAGTTTGCACTTACAGCATTTGTAGCCTGCTTTCTACCTATAGAGCCTGAGTGTCAGACTGCAACTCAGAACCCACCTATTTATCACAAAATGCCAATGTTGCAATGAAAACAGACAATTGGGGAGTTAGTTTAGAAAGAACAACCACACGTTAACATCTTTTGTCTTGAAAGAAAAATATAATAACATATGTACCCTACGTTAACCACCACTGCCATACAAGTTGGGAAAACTTCATTGCCTTTTGTGTTATTTCTGTTTCCTTCACCCTAAACTGACATAATTCCTTTAGAATACTCTTGGATTTCTTAAATGTCAGTTTATAACCTGTATTTCATTACATAAAGCTGTGCTCATAAGTCTCTTTGTAATAAGCCCTTCTCTTGTGAGCTGGTGGATAACAATGTCCTTAAGATTCACAGAAGATCTGGTACTGAACAGAGATTGTTTGTAAGACTTGTTTTAGAATTCTTTGAAAGCCTTGTGTCTAGTTGAAAGAGGCACTTTTGAAATATCACAATATTTCAAATAGAACAATAATATTGTTCTAATGTCCTAAAGAAGGGATTTTAAATTCATGTGTTTGATTAATTTTCTAGTGGGTACTGGATTTGACCTGTGGTCAAGGGTCTTCCTCCCCTTTGCATTGAGGACAGAATCCAGAGTCCCGTATATGCAATCAAGTGCCAAAGCACTGAGCAGCGCCCCTTGGCCCTTAGAGGTCTAATCTTACCACAGGAACCTTCTGCAGGTTGAGCTTTTGCTGATTCTCTTTCTATAATCCTTGAGCACTTTGTCTAAACCTGTTTGCTATGTGTTATGTATTGCTTTCATCTTTATTTATTGTACCTTAGGGAAAGGCCTACAGGGTGTTCAGAGTCTCACTACTAGATCGGACTTGTAGTGATCCGCCTGTTTATAGCCTCCCAAGAGCTGGGATTACAGGCGTGCACCACCATGCCCATTCTCAACTGCCATCTCGGCGCACCCTGCATGGCAGGCCCAGGGATTGAATGCCTGGCCCCTGAGCCTGCTTGTGGGTGCTTTAATCCACTGAGCTATTGGTTGGCCCTGTATTGCTTTTTTTAAAACAATTTTTTTTCTTCCTGTATTGCTTTATCTGTCTGATTTCTTGCTTTTGATGATGGATTTCATGAAGGTAAGGACCCTACACATGTCTTTTGCCTCTTTCTAGCCCCACTACTGAACATTAAATGCTTGGTAAATAGAGGGTTGTACAAGTTTATAAAAACAAGCTAAAAAAAAAAAAAAAACCACAATCATAGCATAGTTTTGATAATCTTTGGCCAGGTTCTGAGAGCAAGGAAAACATGGTGTAGGGTCTTATCCTCCTCTTACTCTATACCCAGACAGTTTGCCCTTGAACTGAGGTCCTAGGGCATCCTAAATCAGTCTCACCCAGCCCCAGAAACTTGGACCCATGTCATTATTCCGGATGCTGTGCCTCTTTTGTTGTCTGTTGTGGAATGATTAATGAGGTGAAGAAGAGTTTACAGACTCCTAACAGCAGAGCTCTGTGTAACCTGATACACTTACCGCACTTTCTGTGGGGAAAGTGACAACTGTTTAGTCAATGTTATTTTAAATAATGCCTGTTTTCTCTCAATATAAAGTAAGAATCAAATAAGAAAAAAAAAAAAAACACTGCAATCCTTGCATGCAGAGATAACCAATGATAAATTTTAAAAGTTTTATTTTTTTATTTAAAAAGTTTTATTCTTAACTTTTAAAAATTAGTGTATTCTCATTGTCAAAAATAGAGCTACTGCAGAAGAACATAAACTGGCAAGAACAGCCAGTTCTGCTCCCTAGAGTTAACTAGTGTCACTATTTTGTTATAAAGTGAAGTTTTGCTGTAAAGTGACTCTTTTCTAAGAAAAACACAGGATCTCAATAGTAATGGAAACACATTTTATTTTATTTTATTTATTTTTTTTATTTCACTGAAGTGTTTTTTTTTTGTTTTCTTTTTTTTCCATTTATTTTTATTTTATTGAAATACAAATGTCAATCAGACAGTTTCAAAACACCATAACCATACAGAGTCGATGAAATAATACATTGCAAACTGTTTTCATAACGTTTTGGTATTGTACAAGGTGCATACATGATATTATATTTACAGGTTTTTATATAGCTAAATTATATCAAAGATTCAATAATTAT
>PVKA01025888.1:0-32388 GCA_004027165.1 Ctenomys sociabilis
AAAAAAATCATTACAACTTTGCAAGCCATTTTTAGGTAGAAAATAATTTTATATTATATGTGCTGCTGAAGTGAGCACAGTTTCATATAATATATTATTACACTATTTATATGTAGACAATTTCACCATTTTATAGGTAGGAAATAATCTCATAAATTAAATTGTCCATGGTCACTAATAGAGTAAATGGAAGACACAAAGCTTAAGCTCAGTTTTTTATGATTTCAAATCTTGGGACCTCCTTCTCAGTATACCACATCCAGGAAACAAGAATGTACATGGAGAACGGAGAAAACTGTTTGGGAATTTTTTTGTGACCAAGTTGGAGAGATTGTTTTAGACGAGCCCTGGTTCTTGTTGTAGATGTGTATTCAAAACTTACATCAAAATTTCCCTCTGTCATTGCATGCATAGTAAAAGGAATGTAAGAAAAGATCTTGGAAAGCACTGGCAAAGATGACCTACAACTGCCAATCCAAACCCAGAGCTTGTAGGCAAATCCTTTGATCGCCCTTTGCAAGCTCAGTGCCCCACCTGGCCCCTCCTATGCAGAAAATCTAGGGGTGCCCCTGCCCGGCCAGGGGTGCCAAACAATGGGAGGAGAAAGTCAGAGCTCTGCACAGAGACCTCTGCCAGAGCCTGAGTGAGTGACCTTACAGGAAAAAGAGGAGAGAGTTTCCCACTGAGCTTTATGAGCACAGTAATAAAAGGTGTGTAATCATGATATCAAGTGCAGAAGTTATAGCTGTTATTTTAAATACATGCTGAGTTTAAAATTTGCTCTCACACATTCCTAAACTCTGTGCCATTTTTTATACAGTTGCAACCAAAGAGGCAAAGTCTTAAAACTTCTTTTAAAATATTTTTTCTGCACCCTAAAAATCTTTGTTGACATTTCTCCGTATGCTCATAGAGTTAATGAACTTACTTATTAATATTTTGAAGCATAACTTAAACATGCCAGCCTTGCATATCTCAGTGCTTCTCTCTAAGCCACAGAAGCTTTAAACTACATTTCTCATACCTTAAAACTCTGCATGCCCTTTGGGAAAACATGTGCACTTGCTCCCTTTGTGTTTGGAAGCCCCCATGCACAGAGCGTGTCTGCTGCTGGTACTGTCTGGGAGTAGCTGGCATCAATTCCCTTGCTGGTTTACTCCAAAGAGGCCGCCACATATGGACACTTGCAGTAACATTCATTCAGCAGGGTTTGGTGACACAGTGGGAATCAGGCTTATGTCCCTTATTGTGCTCCTCACTAATGGAGATTTCTCAGAGTTGAGGCAATTCTTTGATCTGAAACATTCTAGCAATTATCTGGAAAGAAGCAAGCAAGAGAAAAGGGTAATTACTTCATTCTCCGAAGTCCTGCTCTTGCTCACATGCTGTGAAGAGGGCCTGGAGAATGTCCTGGTTCCCCCCCCCCATTAGTCTGGAGCTGCCATTAGTCTGCCTATTTTCAACCATGGCTGAGTAAATATCTAAGCAGAGCTTTGGACTAACAACTGAATAAAAGTTACATGCACCTTCGCAGTTCTGCTGAGAAGTAATCAGTGTTTTACGAAGAACTTAGATGCCCAGATTTGGAAACATACTTCCCTTCAACCTCTCAGTTTGGTTTCCATGAGTGAGAAAACAATATCTAGGATGCATTTTATTAAGGAGAGTAAATAAAACAGCAACTAGCATGAGGAGACACCAGTGCAATGACAGATAGGGAAAGAGACACTTACTGCAGTGCAAGAAAAGGAAAGCCCTAGAGATGAAGGACGTTCATTTGAGTCACCTCTTTGCTCTTAGCAGCCAGGTGGCATTGGCTAGTGACCTAGGCTGTGAATATCAGGTTTGACACTTGTAATAGGGTGAGAACATATACCTTGTAGAGCTGTGATGAGAATTAACCAGAACATAATCAGGTAATGGGGATGACGACTTCATAAAAGGAGGTGAGTGTGACTGTGGGCCTCTGAGTCAGAATGGCATCAAGGTCTGAGTGACAGTGGCCTTGTGAGGAGATTTATGCTCAAGAATCTGATAGCTTTGCATCTCCATTGAGTAAGAGAAACCAATATACACCAAAACCCGGGGACTAAATAGAAATGTACTCTATTCAAGATTCAGAAATGAACCCCTGTAGGAACTGAAAAAAAATCAAAACAAAAAGGCAGGTCAAAGAATGAAGAGTGGGAATGTGGATGAAAAACAGATGCCTGGCATGTCAGCGAACCTTAGAAAGCCCCAGTGTCAGGTAGTAGCAGGTGACTGGCACATCCTTTGAGATGCCCAGGGCAGAAAATGGCATCAGAAGTAAGGACCAGCCAGCATCATTTAAGGAGATTTTCCCACATTCTTAGGGGAATATTCTCATTGAGCCTAAAATCGCAAAAATAATTCAAAGGTTATTTATAGTCTGAAGTCCAAGAAACTTACTGTCTGGTAGTAGCTGACATCAATTCCCTTGCTGGTTTACTCCAAAGAGGCAGTCGCACATGGACACCACTACACTCCCACTGAAAGATGGGAACTTCATCTTTTAAAAGTTGGCTGGGCCTGGGGAAATAGATTGGCAGTGCTGCCTGGCAAGCACAAGGACCCAGGTTCAACCCCCAGTACTACATGTTTGCTGTGCTGCCCTGGAACCCGGGGGATGCTGAGCTGATCCCCAAAATTGGGCATGGTGCACATAACTATAATCTCAGTTTTGGGAACATGGAGACAGGAGGATCACCACAAGTTGGAGCTGTGGAGTAAGACTTTGTACCAAATAAATAAATAAAGATATTTTTAAAAATAAACCAAAATTTGGCTGCACTTTTCTATTTGCTCTTGTTACTTTCATAGGATGAATTCTGAAACTGGCCCTGTATTTAAGCACTGTATCATCTGGAGTATTCTAATCCACTATCTTCATACAACTCCTTATGATTCAGCTGGATGGATGGATGGATGGAGGGATAGATGGATGATGAAAAAGCTTTTTTTTTTTTTTTTTTTGGCTGAACCGGGAATTGAACTCAGGCCCTTGTGCTTGCCAGGGAAGCACTTTTTCCACTGAGCCATCTCCCTAGGCCCTAGATGGATGATGGACAGATAAGTGGATGGGTGGATGGATGGATGGATGGATGGATGGATGGATGGATGGATGGATGGATGGATGGATGGATGGATGGATGGATGGATGGATGGATGGATGAAATATTTTCAGCCTAGATGACCTTCTCTTGTGTTTTTTAAAAAGCCATTCCCTCCTTTCTTCCAGCAGTTCCAGTTTATCTCCTCAGAAATAGTATTGCTTCTTGTTTTTGTACTTTCAAAAGAGTTGGATCATATTTGTCAGTGCAGCTTACAATTTTTTGGCATCTGTATCTCATGAAATTCTTCCATATTATCAATTCTAAAATATGAAGAGTAAAATTTCTTCATGTTAACTCCCTAACACCAGAAACAATTAAAAGTTAAAGTTCATGAAACAATAATTAAATAAACTCACACCTCTTGTGCAAAAATTCTTCACTCAGTTCCATGAGACCAACAATTGGCTACTGATTTCCCTGACTCGATCTAATTGTAGTGTTTATAGATAAAACCATGTTTGGGGACATTTTGATAGAATTCACCTGAGGAAGTAAAGAAATTATAATCACAGCAAGTTGAATTTTAGCTAGATGTCCTCTGGTGTCTTTTTTGGAAGTATTACTGCAGTGAATGTCCACAGTTTATCTCTGAGGCAGTCTTTGATTTACAGTCTCAGTGGCTTAGTGCACAGATGTGGAAAGTAGGCTTTCCAGAGGTTCTCTGTCATTTCTTGGCTGTATGCTTAACCTTTCTGTGCCTCACTATCTTTACCTCTAAAAGATGACAACAGTGGTCATGGCAACTTCGTAGGTTTATTGTGAGGGATAAATAAATGGTTTTACAATAAGTGCTTAGAATAAATGACAGGCACAGAATAACCATTCAGGTAAATGTAGGACATTATGTTAAAAACTCACCATTGTTCATATATTTTTAAAAAAGGAAAAAGGGGAATTGTCATCTATACAAGATAGTATAGAAAACATGCAAAGAGCATGAAGAGACTTTTTGATGAAGACGTTTTCCAGGAACACAAGTTCAATAACATTAGCTATCAAAGAAATGCCAATTAAGAACTCAATGAGACATCATTTCATCCCTACCAGGATGGCCGAAATGAAAAAGTAAAATGGTAAAAATACCAATTTCTAGCAAAGATGAAAAGACTGGATCTCTCATTCATTGCTGTGAGAATGAAAAATGGTATAGTCACACTTGAAAAAAAAAAGGTAATTTCTTTAAAAATTAAAGGCATAAAATCACCATATAAGCCAGAAATTGTACTCAGGATTTATTCCAGAGAACTTAAAATTTACATTCACAGAAGAAAAAAAACATGTACACAAATTTTCTGACAACTTTTTTTAAACAGAAGAAAACTGGATCAGCCTGAAGAGCCTTCAACATGTGCCTAGACCATTTGTGTACTACACCCATGAAGAGGAATATTTCTTAGCAATGGAAAGAATGAAATGTACATATGCAATATCCTCAGTGAATCTGCAGAGAATTATACTAAAAAGAAAAGGTCAGTACCAAAGGTTACATATACCTTATTTATGATACAATATTCTTGAAGGGGCAAGATTATAGAAAAAGAGGTCAGATTATTGCCCACTAAGAATGACCATAGGGATGAGGGGTTGGAGGAGAACGTGTGGATGTAAAGGAACAGCAGGAGAGATCTTCATGGTGCTGGAGAGAGTCAGTACTGTTACGGTGGTGCTGGCTGTACGAACATATTCGGATGAAGAAACTATAGAAAACACACCCCCGTCTGGAAAGACGTGGATAAGCCAGGTAGGCTGGACCCATATCAGTATCCTCTCAGAGTGGCACAATTTGGAGGAAATGATCATTTCCTCCGTTTTGGAGAAATGTTGTATATCAGAATATACAACAGAATTGTATGTATTCTTTCATATAGCGATGTATTATTCCTTTAGCTGTGTGGAAATCTATAATTATCTCCTTTACAGATTTCAATTGAAATAAAATGAAAAAGGCAACTCTTAACCTCTTAGTTTAGTACCTACTAATATTTAACAACTATATTAAAGACCAAATATGTTGTATATTGTAATTTCAATGAAATGGCAACAGGTAATGTCAGATTTTCTTATCGATAAACACTAATGTGTCATCCCTATTATCAAGAATTAAAATATGTTCACATCTGCCTAATACAAACACATAGACACTTATTTACCAGAAGATATTGATCTGAGACAGTTAATTCCCTCTTGGAGGGGCTGGGACAGTCTAAAAGACCCAATAAGATTTCTGAAGCAAGTTCAGTCTGCAATCAATTCATCTTCTCCTGTGTACGTGCCTTCCCTCCGTCCTCTTCCACACCTGCCCCCTTCCCTCTTCCCCTTCCCCTCTTCTACACCTCTGCTCCTTCTTCCTCCCTCCCTTTCTTCCTTCCTCTCTCTCTCCCTCCCTCCTCCCCTCACACAATGCACACGCACACGCACACACACATACACACACACCTCACTCCCAATGTCAGACCCCCTTTACTCACCAACATATAAACTTCCCTAGATTGATTTTGAAGGGTAAATCTTTAAAATGGACATTTTATAAACTACTGCTTGAACTAAATCATCCGGACACGTTCATCACTGTGATCATCTATCTTTTTTCATACAGATGGAATATTTGTCATTAAAATAAAAATGGACTCATTTAAAGCTAGTTACCAGTCAGGCATCTATCAGGAACAGAGACAAGAGCCAGTTCTGTCACATATCAGAAGGCCTCTGGAAGCATGAATCACATCATGGTCACAATGGCTCCTGCACTTACTCTGAGAGCACCATAGGCCACAGGTCCTCAGCACTGCACATATGTGGCTGTTATTTAGGGCTCTCCAAGGTATAGATTTACATTACCATCTGCCATTTCCATTGCTGTTTACATCTGCTTTAAAAGGGGGACAGGCCATGATCAATTAAAGTGTGTGTAGAAAGCCCTGGGAAAAAGAGCAACAACAGCAACAACCTGTACTTAGGAGAAGCACACGTGTCCATCCAAAAGGGCAACGTGAATTTCATAGTCATCATTTTGAAAATATTGCTCGAGCTACGGAAATTAAATAACAAAAAATTTGTTAAAATCTACACACCACTGTACCTTAAGTCAGTTTATAAGCTCTCAAAAACAACAGAAATATCTCAACCATATATGCTTTTAAAACAATTTATTAATAAATTAACCATAAATATTGGAAACTTTGGTTATGAAAAACTCAAAAAACAAGCAATCAGGTAAGAGCAAGTATTTGTGAACTGTATTTCTGATAACGAACTACTATCTAAAATATATAAAGGACTTTGAAAATTCAACAACAAAAGTTGTAACACAACTAGCAAGTGAGTGAAGGACATGAATGGATATTTCACAAAGAAAACACACAGATGACAAATCAGCACAGTAACAGATGCTTAACACCTGCAGCCATCGACAAAGTGCAAATGAAAGTCATGGTGAGATGTTATCATATAACTATAACACTCACTTTTTAAAAATAATGGATTGTAGAAATATAAAATGCTGGCAAAAATATGGAGAAACTAGAGCAGTTGCACAGTACTGCTGAGAGTGAGAACTGGCACAACCACTTCGATGCCAGCATAAAATTAAATATGCAATTGCTACAAATTGCACTTCTCAGGGCCAGGGAGATGGTTCAGTGGAATAAGTGCTTCCCTGGCAAACACAAGGGCCTGAGTTCAATCCCCGGTTCCACCAGAAAAAAAATTGCCCTTGTCCACATTCATCCCAGAAAACTGACAAATTTTGTTTATACAAAAGCCTCTGTCTATACAAATGTTAATAGCAACTTTACTTGAAATAGCTAAACTCTGAGAAGGTAGCGAGTGAGATAGCTCAGTAGGCCTGCTTAGGCAAGTGCAGAGATTGTAGCTCCATCTCTGGTACCACATGCAGTGCCAGCCCTGCCCCCAGGGTGTGCCAAGCTTGGCACAGAGTCCAGATATAGTGGCACACACCTGTAATCCCAGCACCGGAGAGGAGGATGAAAACAGGAAGATCACTATGAATCCGAGCTGCATAGTGAGACCCTATAACAACCAAATACATTTTTTTAAAAAATCTGAGAGCAACCCTGATGTTCTTCAACAGGTGAACAATTAAATTGTCAAAGAATACTACTCAGTAATAAAAAGGAACAAATTACTGGCAACAACCTGGATGCATCTCCTGAGAATATCGTTGAGTGAAAAAAGTCAATCCCAGAAGATTATAGTCTTTGGTTCCATTTTATGACATTTTTGAAATGCTAAATTATAAGAGTGGAGAAGAGATAGTGGTTGTCAAGGGTTAATGGGTATGTGGGAGCAGGGCAGAGAGAAAGGAGATCTGTGAGCCTAGGCAGGCATGGTGAGGGAGGCCTGTGGTGCAGAGGGTCTTTTGTGACTGCATTAATATCAATATGCTGGCTTCAATAGTGTACAACAAGCTTGAGACATTATCACTGGGGGTTACATGGGTTATGAGAACAGAGGGTCTTTATTATTCTTTAAATTGCATGTAAACCTATAATAGTCTCAGAAGGATTTCACTTTTTAAAAAAAAATAATGCATAGTTGTAGGAAAAAAAAGTGTTTCTTTGCCTCTCAGGTTTGGAATGAAGGTACTGTTCATACAGTGGCTGACAAAGCTGTTGGAAGATACAGCATGCATCTGGGAACACAGGGCTGGCTCTGGGAACAACCCCTCAGCTCCTCAGTGCTTCCTGGCTGGCCAGGAGTGGAGCCCTTTGGCAGCTTCTATTTCCTTCCAGAGACTTCCAAAACAATTCCAGGAAACCCAGTTAAAGATGTCTAGTCTTTACTGAATTGTTGCAGTGGCCTCTGAAGAAATTCTAACTTTAGGAGTCACTGTCAGAAGGTTAACTGTGGCCCCAGCCCTTTGATTTGGAATTCTGGCAAATAGGATAGAAACATCAACCAGTACCAGTCACTAGAAGGTAATTATAGCCAGTAAGAGGCTGCCCCAGACCTGTAGTGTATGCCAACTCCCAAATGAAAGAAAGCAACATACCTTCTGTTAGAACATACCTGCTGAGCATCACGGAGTAGCATGGAGTAGCCTCTAGGCTGCCCTCAGGGGTCTCAAATCTTTACAATCTATGCTAATATAAGAGATGTCTAAGCTATTTAGCTGATAAACAGCAGCTAGTAAGGGCAATATCTAAAATTGAATTGGCTAGTTATAAAGAATAGGGCACACACACCAGAACTAATTTACACATACGCAGATAGTAAAACTTAGAAGTGTAAAAGGAAGAAGAGTTATGGTAAAGAGAAGCACTTAAGAACACTCACTCTGCAGAAAGAAATTTTAAAGAATCTTCTTTGGCAGAGGCTAAGTTAGTTAACAACTTCTCCCTCATCTCTAGGCTGGATTTTGAGAAATTTAGAAATGTGGACTAGCAAATTTCCAACTAAGTAACTGATTGTCTTTAAACTCTACATTGAACAGATTAAAACCCAATTTGTTATTCTAAACCCTAAAAACCACCTTCACTTGAAATGTTCATTTCAATATAAATGTCAGTGAATATTACTATTAATATCCTTTTCTTCATCATAACACAACTCTGACAGGCCGTAGGGACACAGATTTGACCCAGATTCACTTGCGGGCCAAAAATTTGAGGGGGAGCACCTTTAGGGCAATTTATTTAACAATGCAGTGCCTCGGTTTCCATATTAGCAATGTCAGGACACAAAACTGAATGTAGGGGCCAGGGAGATGGCTCAGTAGAATAAGCATTTCCTTGGCAAGCACAAGGGCCTGAGTTCAATCCCCAGTTCCACTAAAAAAAAAAAAAAAAAAAACAATTGAATGTGCTGGGTTTTTAGGCAGATTCAAAGGTGTATACACAGCACCAAGTTTCTCAGGCACATACCTTAGGAAGTGAAGGTGGTACTCTGTGTGTTGTGTTTTTGTAAAATGCAATTATTGTTGTGCAGAGCAGTGATGGTGAGGTTAGTTCTCTCTCTCGCTCCATCCCCCTTGCCCTGGTGTCTGAGAAACAGAGCATCCCCATGGCAACAGCAGCAGCTGGTCCCTAGATAAGAGGCGCTGGAGCTGAGCTGGGCAGCAGCAGTCCCAGCTCAGAGAAACAGCCCAGCCTCTCCAAGCCAGCTCTTCCTCCAGGCTCTTACCTTCATTGTCTGCACCAATTGGTAAGTGCTTTGGATTTTTTTTCTCCATAAACTTTTGTGAGGAGCAAATCAACTGTCTAATAATTTACAACTTTTCATGGTTGCTGGGACAAAGAAGGCTGTGGTTGGTGTCACTAGGGTTAGGCTTTCTGGGAGCAAGGCTGACCTGAAGCAAGGGAGGAAACAGAAAATGGCAGCACACCCTCACCATTTTGCCGAGGGAAGAGGGGGGGTCTTGAGTTCTGAGGGAGCCTGTGTCCTCACATACTAAATTGGCAAGCTCCAGGATAAATGCCCCTCAGCGATCTGTGCACTCCCACGGTGTGAAGAGCCTCATTCTCCATGGCTCGAGAAAGTTTTTTTTCAGAAATCATCCCCACATCCTGCTTCAAGTTCAGCCAGTCTTGGAGGAATTTTATAAATTGAGGCCTTCTAAATGAACAGCTGTAATCTTAAAATGTACCTTCTGGCTAGAATGTAATCCTTAGATGAAAAGAAGGTTGACCAAGGATGGATAAGCTGTACAGAGCCAGGGGTTCAATGACTGGCCACAATAGTGGGCTGTGGATGGAATTTTTAATCTTTAATTTTTAATTTTTATCACATCAACTCAAGCCAACACTGATTATTTTGGAGATATTTGGATCACCATATAGCTAATCTTAGTGCCCAATCACCCCTGTAGATGGGTATTACTGTGTTCCCAGAATCTGAAATGGGTATTTTGCAATTGGCTTACACATTAGAATATTCTAATGTCATTATCAGTTTCAAAGAAAGCCAGAGAGAGAGTGAGAGTAAGAGACAGAGAGAGAGAGAGACAGAGACAGAGACAGAGACAGAGAGATATTAGCCTTACAATCAATGTAGACCCATTAAGATCTAGGTATTACAAGCACACAGGTAGGGGACTGAGAGATCAAAGGCAATTTGTACCTACTAAGGGGTAGCATGCACAAGTCCTGTGCTGGGGGGCATTGTGTACACACTGCGTTGTTACCACTCTCAATAGTCCTGGAGAAGAGTCCTAGCATCCAGACTTTACAGAAATGGAAGCTAAGTTTCCAAGAGCAAATTGCTTTCCCAAATTCACCCCTTTAGAGTGGGTCAAGGTGCCAATCACCCGCTTCTGCCTCGGACAGCCTCAGAGCATCTAAGGCTTATAGTCAGGGAAAAATATTCTACCCCTGAACTAAACTACACAACCTCACCTCCAACTGAGAAATCTCCTCTGGGTTTTAAGCACCTGGACAAACTTCTGACTTCAAACTGAACTGCAGAGATAGAGCTACTATTTCCATGAACCTAAAAGCAGCCAAAATTAATAGAGATGAACTTCAGCAAAGCATGTCCTCGAACTTCTGCAGGCTCTGCTAGTACACGCCCCTTCCGCTATTCAGCAGGGTCATGTCTTAGGACCCAGCTCCTCGGCCTTCTCAGTTCCTGTTCCCAAAAGGTTAGGTCACTTTGCCACCAACATTTGCTGCATATGTGACATCAGTTTATAGATCGCCTCTCTCAGTGCTATTTGCACTTAGAAGTGTCTCTGTGAAGAGAATATGCCTTGGGAAAAGGATTAGTGACAAAATTTGTAAGAGTTTAGCTTGTGAGGTTTTGCACATCTCCCTCCAATCCTGAAATCACATCTTTTGATCTCTTGAGTACGCTCTCCCACTCGCCCACATTGTCTCAAAAAACAATCACCAGAAATATAGTTCAGATCCTGAGACTTGATTCATTAATTAGGAAAATCTGAACAATTCTGAAAATTGAAAAGGTTTGTTGTTGTAACATTCAGTGTTAACTCATTTAGTTACAAACTCTGAAAAAAATCTAACTTTCTGCAGTCTGTCCTGTCTTCCTTAAGTGTCATAGTTTGGCAGCAGAATTGATGCCTATAATTGCTGGACCTCTTTGAAATCCTCTTCATGGTGTGCTTGGCTTCAGGCTCATATGGTGAGGGTGGGTTAATAATACCCATAATAATTCAGAAACCACGAGGAATCCATGAGTGATAAAAGAGTGCTGAACAGGCGGCAAGTCTTTGTACTAGAGGCAGTTTGGGAAACAACCCCAACTATAAAATCTCCATCCACAGCACTTTTGAATGCCCTTAGCATGAGGGGACTACAAGTACCCCTCAAATCAGAGGATCAACTGTTTGGGTGTGAAGGGGAGTGCTCGCATTTCAGAAATCCCCAACTTACAAAAGCTGCTGAGGGAGATGATTCAGCCTTCCCGGGTTGAAGGTCCATGGCAGTGTCTTTTTAAGATGTCCTCTTGGGGTAGAGACTGAATTACAGATAAGAATGTGTGGACAGTCAGGCATAGAAAGTAGAAGTGTCCTATTTCTTAATTCAAGAATTCTCCTGCTTCTCTGAGGGTGAGAATGCAGGAACCACAGAAACGAGTTCCTCTGACATTCAAAGGCTAAGCAAAGTGAAAGTGATCAGTAAGATGGTGCCATGTTTCAGAAAGTTCTTCCCTCTTGTTACTTGGTCTTTTCTTGTTCAGCAGAGATATCTATGATGAAAGTATCTCATAATTCCACAATTCCACAGGCAAACCATGTTTCCCCCAGACATGAGATATTTCTTTAACACAAAATGTAGCTAAACCCTGAAGGGATCTGACTGACCATAATTATCAGATACAAAAGTTACATTTCTTCTTATGTAGGTCTTGCTTTAGCTTGGTCTTAACCATTCATCAGAAAATTATAAAAATGGAGTTATATAAAGTAAAGCCATATTAATAGGCTGAGCTGTAAAAGGCTCAAGTCAGCAACTTCTGACATTGCCTGTCCTACAGATAACCCACCAGTGTTGTGCATTCCTGGACTATATTGTAATATTTTGCTGAATTCATGCACATACAGTATTTAAATGACAATGGAATACCCTTTTCTGAGAAAACTAAACAAAAAAGGGAATACAGTTAAACGACCATTTTGTATCTGTATATTCAAAATAGCCAGGATAGATATATAGCTACTTTCTCTTAATTTAATGAATGGAAAGATTTTTTCTAATAATGTTTGTGGACAAGGTATCATGTCTGCATTGTGTACAATGAATAACCACTAAGACAACAATATGCAATGTATTAATTATTGAAACTGTCCTACTAATTGGTTTTGAGATTGTCTCATTGCTATTTATCAATAGAATTATTTTTTAAAAATATAGCTAAAGGTATGTAATAATAACTGTCATTTGAAAAATGCCTACAATATGTTAAGCATATGCCTTGTCTCTATAGTAACTCTACCAAGTAGATGATGATGGATATTATTATTATTGTTGTTATTATAGCTTTGACAGATAAGAAAACTAAAAGTTAGAATGGGGAAAGAAAGGACATGTCCCTGCAAGCCATTCTACAGAGTTGAACCAAAGAATCTCGTCTTTTCAAGTTTTGTCTGGCAATGACAGCTTCCAGGGACAGAGGCAAAACATGATTGAATGGCACTTGGGCTCTATTTACTGTCACTGCATCATTAAGATTTAGCAACTTTATCAAAGTCAAGTGACGTCTTAGTTGAAGGGCTGATATGCAATCCAGATTTATTTGATTCAAAACTCTAGACTCAAATTAAATAACCAGCTGTTAAACTCATGAGAGAATCTGGGCATCTTACCTTAAGTCGGGAAGAAGGAAATGGATACTCTTGCCCAATAGGACTGAGGTAGACAGAAAAGGCCAGGTTCAAATACTGAATCTGACTGTGAATCTATAACTAATAGTAGATAGATCACTATAAGCTGTCTGAGCCTTGGCTTCACCTTCTGAAAGTGAATATTCTGAGCAGATCCTTCATGGGGTGCTTTTGCAGCATAACTTTTACAGCTGGAGGCGTGACTTCCCAGAGAGGAGGATTAGGTAAATAGGTGCAGATGGCATTGGAGGCTGCTGTTTTGCCTGGAGACCTCAGCACTGAGTGCAGTCCTTCAAGGCTTTCCCGTGTTTCTCCTCTTCATACACACGTGGGTGGCTGGAGAGTGATCTGAGGTAGCAGCACAGGTCCATGTACTCCCAGGGAGTTGGCAATCCCTGTGCAAGCACAAAGAGCACTGCTCTAAATTGATTTATGCTCAAGTCACTCAGTGTGATCGGTCTGCTCAGAGAGACACTAAAAGCCAGGCTCAAGTGATCAGCTAATGGCTCCATCTGCTGTGCAGTGATCTCAGCCCCTGGTACGAAAGCCCTCCAGCCTTTTCTGAGAACAGCAGCAAATTCCTCCGAGCACAGCAGAACTGCACTCATTCTAGGGGCTTGAATGCTAGCACAACTGGTCTGTGTTTCTCTGTATGCTGCAGCTCCAGGAAATAAGAGGACAGGATCAGCCAGCTTCTTTTACCTGCATTCACTTGTCCCTAACTATTCTTGCTATTATAGGGCACCAATAATAAGGTACTAGAAAGGAACTCAAGCATCAGAATCTGAGCAGGCTTTGTGATGATTATATATAAATCTCAGCTAATGTATTTCTCACTCAGACCTGGCACAATTCCAATGTACATTTCCACTCCTAGACAATGGCTATCTCTAATACTTCTGGAAAGTACCAATGGATTTGTGGTCCCATAAAGAAGGGGTAACATGAAGGTTACAGGGTTACTGCCATGCCAGCCATCCCTAGAGTGGAAATATCAAAGGTCTATTCTAAATCTAGATTTTCTCCCACTGCATCTCTGCCACCCTCTTAGCATGGGTGGGGAGGCTGTCTCATTACTTTAAAGTTAAGTAAAAAGCCATGGAAATGGGTACCCTGGATAAATTGTGGGTCAAAGACCCCAAATTTGAAGAGATTTGAGGGTCTAGTAGAAGTCTGTAAGGCTAGATTTAAGTCATATGCAGCTCACTTGATACATGCAGAACTACATAAGTTTTTTTGTTTGTTTTTTGTTTTTGTTTTTGTTTTGATGGAACTGGGGATTGAACTCAGACCCTTGTGCTTGCCAAGGCAGTGCTTATTCTACTAAGCCATCTCCCTGGCCCCTAGAACTACATATGTTAGGTAAACTGTATAAGCCTCTGTTTTCCTACTTGTAAAGAAGACACAATCCTACTTCGCATATTTTAAAGAACAGGCAAAGTTTGATTGAGATTTTCTGTAACTATCAGCCAACTCATTTCTACTTCAGAGTGGGTATTTACTCTGAAGATCTTAAAATGGGCTAATACTGAACCTTATGTTAACCGAAATTACTAATAAATGTGTATATGTTATTTACTTGAGTCTGGTTTTGAGTCTGGTTTTGATTTCAATTTCAGTAGCTAACTCTAAGAAGGGGACCTGAATTGAATTGGAAACATTATAGCACATGTTCATTCAATAAATGTATTTATTGAGCAAGTAAGTAAATGAATTACTAGAAGGCACATTGAGGGACTCTTGCTTATACTTCCGTAGTGCTGGAGAAGGCGCGCGCACACACACCTTCTCCTTTGATGATGTCTACTGAGCAAATGCAGCCCCTGGAGCTGGCCGAAGACAGACTGGACAAGTTAGACCCTCGCTGCAGCCACTTGGGTAAATGCTTCCTCGTCACTGTCAGTCATGAACATCAGCAAGGTTGTGTCTGTGCTGTGTGGCCTGCAGGGAGGTCAGAGAGAGGCCCCCTGATACCTGATAGCCCACGCCTTCTGGTGACTGCCAATAGCAGACAGACAGGCAAATAGCCATGGGGCCATGGCATCTGCCCTGTAAACATTAGCTTACTGCTCTAGAGAGAAGTTCATTAAAGTTAGAGACTGAGAGCGTGAGGGGAGTCATTGTCCTCTTTTTTGGGTCTGAGAGTCCAGGGCAGAGCATTTTTGAGGCAATAAATGGTGTGTGATGGTGTAGCTTATTCCCAGTGTTTCCCAGCACACTTACACCCCATGTGCAGTGCCAATAAAATATTTCAAATATCTCGCTTTGCCTATCAAGACAGAATTTTAAATAGCCCTTTTCTGCTTTATTGTCAATCTGTTTCCTTTCCAGAACTGACTTTGTATAACCTTTGTAATGAAAATACTAGAAACATTTCTGCCTCTACCCATTTCTAAAAATGAGACACTCAGACTTTTGATGGATGGGCTTTTTGCATATTCATAGCCTTTGTTTATGCCTTTCCTGATTATGACTTCCTCCTCCTCCCCTCTCTTCTCAATTGCCATCAAGATATTTTATGGTAAGGATTTCTCCAAAAATGGGGGGAAATCAGATTGAAGTAAAAGCGAGAACTGAAGCAAATGTCTTCCTCTTGTATCATGCACAGGTCAAACTCTGGGTGAAATGGGGGCTCTCTCTTAAGAGATCCGCATACAGGCTGCATATGCAGAGGTCCCCCAGCTGTGCAGCACCTATTCTAAGCAGCATTCATTAGTCCAATACATGTCTATGGTATGTGTAATTTGGGAAGAAGTTGATGGCACAGTGGGGTAGCAAATTTTTACAATGGCTCTGCAGGGGAAGCATAATTCCAAGACCCTAACTGCAATCCAGAGCCCATAACTTTAATGCAGCATACCCTCCCGCCTTCTCCCTGACCTGTGAACATTGGCTGCCTATTCTGCAAATTAGAGACAATAAAGCACTATGGTTGTGTGTTTAGTGTGGGAGATAAATTAAATAATAAATTGTATTCAACTTTAAAAACCAGGAAAACGTAGACTCTGATGAATCAGAAAAGGTATTGGCCCACCTCACATGCTGACATGGTGTGGAATCACCGAGGGCATGAAGTGGTATTCAAAGATATCGCCCCTTTGTTGTGCATGGGTGTAAATGTATATGGGCTTTGTAGAGTCCAGTGCTGCATACATGTATGATTTTAATAAATGTGCAGTGATTGGTTGAAATTAACAAAACCTTTTGGGCAAAGTCTATGTTTATTTTTAAATTGCTCATTGCCTTGATGGTGTGCTCAAATCTTCACAATCAGAATTTTGTGGAACTTTCTGTCAGAATTTTATGGAATTTTGATAAGGCTACTCAAGCCTACTATTGCACAGACCAAAATAAATGAACATTGTATTTTTTTCAAAACAATTTACCTTTGCCCCTATGATCAAGTGTCATTAGGAACCAACCGGTTTGAGCTAAAAGTTCAGTCATGTTATCCTCTCTTTCTTTGTCTTCACATTCTGTTAAAATCAGATGATCTGCCAGATCAGTTCATTAAAGGCTGTGATCTTAAAAAGAAGCCAAGAAAGGGGAAAAATATGCAGGCCACCATTACTGTGGAGTCAGAGCAGAAGAAACCAAGGAGGAAGGACACACCTGCGCTGCACATCCCCCCTTTCATCCCAGGTAACAGACAAGCAGGCTGCTTTGGACCGCTGCAGATGGGGACCACTTGGGGCTGGACCATATTAGTCTTTGCAGATTTCTCTTGACATATTTGGGAATTCAAGTTCCAAGCTTCAATGGCTTAATACAATACCACCTTTTCAAAATTGCACCTTCTTTTTGTCACTCATAGTGGAAGTTGGAGGCAGGGGAGACACACAGCACTCTGAGCAGCCATTCCAGGGTCCCGGCTGAAGAGTTCTGGCATCACTAGCACACAGTCATCACTGTGACTTGAGCTTCCAAAGTCACAGTGGGCACTGCCACCCAGCAACCGTGAGATGTAGACAAATGGAAGACAGACAGAGAGGTTCATGTGGGGCAGCTCCCCACCACACACACACCCAAACCACGAGGGATGCTAGGAATGCACCCCTGATCCATGGCCAGGAGAAAAGCACAACAGCTTGATGAGCAGCTAGCAAGTCCTGTGACACCCTTGGGTGTGACATGTGACTCTTCCTTCTTCCCCAATGTTACTTTTTTTCCTGTCCTCTTTCACTGCAAGCCATTTACTTAATGTCTTTTCTATTCCCATAGTTTCAGGGACACAAAATAATTGTAACGCTGAAGATCATTTAGAGAAGAAACCTTCAAACACATAGGAAAGAGTGGCAGTACACACAGCCTGAAAGATGCAGTAAGAAACAACATTGCCCTAGAGGTTAGGGCAATGGGAACTGAATCTGGACAGCAAATTGTGAAAAGTTTTAGTGAAATGGTTATTTTAGAGAGTTAGAGAAAAATCCATCTGAACAGCAGAGGTGAGAAAGCAGGTTGGCAAGGCTTGCCGTGGTCGTGGGAGGCAGAGCAACAATTAGGGCATCGGGGTGGGCGCAAGTTGCACATAGCTTGCACTTAGCTTGCACTTAGCAGATGATCTCTGGCTCAGGAGGATGAGATTTGGACAGAGACAAGTCCAGGCTCAGTTCCTGCCTGACACCTATGAGCTGTAGCAAATTGCATACATTTCTTTGTCGCACTTTTCTTGGATAGGTGACAGCAATGATAATATTAAATTGCTTAGGATGCTATGAGGGTAGAATCAGGCTCCAAACTTTTCTGAACAGACATCCCTGGCATAGCCTTTGTAAGTACTCTTTTTTGTGAAATAAGCTTAAAATCCTCCACTAAATTTGCCAGGTGTACACGCTAATGTGTGTGTACACCCAGTGCTCTTACATTACGATGGATTTGTACATTTGAATCTGTCCCCTCTCTCTGCCTCTAACCATGTAGGTGTGATCTCAGAACATTTAATTAAAAGATACGACATTCAAGAGAGACATCCAAAGAGCAAAATGAGCCCGCCTATTCATAACACTGACCAGGAACAGAAGAAGCCGAGGAGAAAAGACACACCTGCCCTGCACGTGCCCCCCTTTGCAGCAGGTAAAAGAGCTGGAATGGACATTTTCTGGAGGTGATGGGACCAGTTGGGAGCCTCACCATCTGGAGGTGCCAGGGGCATGGCCTTTGTCTTGGCCCAGCAAGCTGTGTCACATGGAAGTCCTCCAGGGAGATGTGGCATTTACTGCTGCCTTTCAGGTTTGCCTTCATTGCCAGCTCCCCAGGGGCTGACTTGGACAAAGAGGAGTGCTACTCATGCTTCAGCAGAACTGGGAAAATGCACTGAGCCAGGGAAATGGAAATGTCAGTGGGTCCTTGAGAAGGGGTGAGAGACCCTTCTCACCAGCCTGCTCCTGCACATGTGGTCCATGTGGCTTATGGCTCACGCTCCCAAGCTGCATTGACTCAGCTCAGTCCAGACTAGGGAGTGGGGGAGAAAAGGAGACAAAAAGAGGGGGGTGGGAGGAAAAGTGATAGAAGGAAAGAGAGAACACAGAAACATTCATCATTATCTTAACGTGTGTCCAATGAAGCAAAAAACTTACTCAACTATGCTTCTAACATCAGGCTACATGGGAGAGAGACACAGTCTGTTCCTGAGGAGTTTTTGTGGAATTTGAAGAATAAGACATGTACATTCATGATTAGTGTATGAGACTGTGTGTGTGTGTGTGTGTGTGTGAGAGAGAGAGAGAGAGAGAGACAGACAGACAGACAGACAGACAGACAGACAGACAGACAGGTAGACAGACAGATACACAGAAGGAAAGGACTATGGATGGCTTCGTAGGGACAGTGGTGGAAAGGGAGAAATGTACTGATATTTAATGACATCCTATCACATGTTAGGTGTGGTGTGTACTACGAACTTTTACAAATCATCTGAAACACACAACAGAATATCTTTTACCTCACTTCACAGATAAAGAATTTGAGAGAGAATATAATTCATATACTCACTATGCAGTCATGTGGTTGAAACCGAGGGTTGGAGGGCTGATTGGCTGAGTGTTTGGATCAATATTGGGATGAGATAGACAAATGAATGCTCAGGGCAAATACTGTTACCAGGAGAGCTGAGGCTCAGACCAAGGCCACCCACCTCTGAGCCAGGCTTTTACTCTGACAGGGTGTGTATCAGGCTTTTCCCCTTACCAGGATGTGAATGTTACTGTTCTGTGCCCTTTGGGCTGTGGCAAGAGAGCTGCAGGTCTGCGCATAGTGCAGGCCACATGGGAACTAAATGAGACACTGTCTCCAAATAAGACACAATATAAAGATGAATGGGAAGGCTCTGCAGAGGTTCTGAGTTCGCTCCTTACAGCTGTTAAAAAGAGGATATGTAAGTCACATTTTTGTTAGGAAATGCTATTTATTGTTATTAAAAACGTACATTATTTCATTTAATAAACAATGCAAAAGATAGCTCAGAACAAGATATCATGACAAAAGCCAACTGTAACTCACTACCTCGAAGTCCCCGGCCATGTCTGAGGTTTAGGCCCAGACTCCACAGGGCTTGTGTTCTCTGGCCTTCTTTTCCTGTCCTCTCCCTCTTCCTCTTCCATCTCCTTTGCCTCATCTGTCTCAGCACTCACTTGTATCCAAGATGAAACTACTTGATCATGTCTATGCTTCTCTGCCTCTCTCTCTCTTACACACACTCACACCCACACTTTCTCTCTCACACACAAACTTCTAGAGACCAACCTTTCTGAGCACTGAACACATGCAGCTGTCTGATGCAATATAAATGTGTAGATGATATAAGAAATGTAGAACACGTGGGAGTCTATTCCTCAAACTAACTTTATTTTTCAAAAACAATATCTAATGAGCACATGTTATATTCTAAGTCATGATTTTGGGGTAAATCCAATGGTCATCCAGGTAACAGATAATGGAATTACTCTGCTAGACATAAGCCTATGAATAAAAGTAAAGTGAGGTAGGGAAAGAAAGGAAGTTGGAGGCCTGGGAGATGGCTCAGTGGAATAAGCACTTGCCTGGCAAGTGTAAGGGTCTGAGTTCAATC
This sequence comes from Ctenomys sociabilis, assembly GCA_004027165.1. Classification (NCBI taxonomy): domain Eukaryota; kingdom Metazoa; phylum Chordata; class Mammalia; order Rodentia; family Ctenomyidae; genus Ctenomys; species Ctenomys sociabilis. Next base: position 20,000 of record PVKA01025888.1, read on the forward strand.
CCTGGTTCTGTAAAAGAAAGGAAGTTGGAGATTCTTCCTTCACAGGAAGTACAGAGGGCACTTCTCTGGGGAAGACACCCTTATGCATACACCTGAAGGAAGTGTGAGGAGGCAAGTATGGGAATGACTAAGTGAAAAGGACTTGAGCCTAAGGAACAAGTTTAAGTATTCTGAAGTGGAAGTATCTCTGGCCTTTATTCGGTCAGTACTCATACTGATATCTATGACATTCCAGGTACTGTTCAAACTCTAGTCACACAGTACATTACACTACAAAACAAAACAAACAAAAACAGAACATGCCCCTGTCTTGCTTAACTTTACACTCTAAGTGGGCAAATACAACACCTCTTTCATTCACCAGAATGAAAGATTTCCCCAAATGCACATCAGACAACTTGGACATCACGAGCTAGCTCCTTCAGAGAAAAGAAGGCTCCAGGACTCTTCTTCTTACTTCCCTGGTTGGACTCTGTTGGCTGGTGCGGCATGCTAAATTGGCCTTTTCCCTGCCCTAACATGGAGTCTACAGTGATCCCTCCCTTCAAATATAGACTTGGAGGACCAAGCTGCTGTAATCTCCCACCCAAGAGGCCACGCACACTTTTTTTACAGTACCTTTTTTCTTTTTTTAATACTATTTTTATTGAGAAAGAAATAGCAATGAGGTTAGTAAGATAGTTACAATAATTAATAAATTGCATACTGTTGTCTTTGTAGTAGTTATTCATAGTACAAGATGCAAACATGATATCTTGTCTAAAGAGTTAAAAACTTTCTTCTCATTGAACTAAAAGAAAGTATATATATATATATATATATATATATATATATATATATATATATATATTTCTCTTTTACTATAAAATGGTCCTTTATTTGTATCCCCCTTTTTGTTTACTTTTGTCAGAGATGGGTATTCCATTGCATTCATATATTGTAGGTGTGTGAATTCAGCAAAGTAATCCAATACAGTCCAGTCGTCCATAATAGTACTGGGTTATCCACATGACCGGCAATCTCAGAAGGAGTTGACTTGAGCCTTTTCCAGCTCAGAATATTAATATGGCTTTACTTTTTATACCCCATTTTTATACTTCTCGGCTAGATAGTTAAGACCAAGATATAGCAAGACCCATATAGCAAAAGTGTAACTTTTGCATTGTATCTGACCAGGTCAGTCAAATCCCCTCAGGATTTATCCTGAAACCATGTACATCAGTTTGTAGATCTTTTGTCATTGTCATCCATGTGGATAAGTCCATACTCTTTTTTTCTTTCAGACTGGTTTACCACTGGCAAGGGTGTTCGGAGACCTTCGTACAACTGACTTAAGAGGAATAGCCAATAACCACAATATATTAATTCCAACTGTCCCACAAGAGCAAAGGAATTATTACATGGTGATATTTGCATAGTTGAGGAATTAAGATATCTAAGAAATTTTATATCAAAGGGAACCATTTTGATTTTACAGAATCCAGATTAACAAAACCTGATGTAGAATGTTATTTTACCCACAAAAGTCTACTTGTTCCAAAGCCGTGCTGCAGCATGAGAAACTCTCCCTTACAATTGCATATCCGGGACCTTAAATTTTTTATTCTTTTTTGCTGCTGTCAAATCAAATGAGAAAAAAAATTAGAGTACAGACCATAACATGCATTTTCTGATTTGCAAGTAAAGAGCAGAGCCAGGCAGGTAGCAGGTTCCTTGAAGAGACAATTCTCTAAAGAAATGCACCAAGGAAGGATCTGAACCTGCCTCAGGCAGCTTCTCGCAGGCTCCCAGCATTTCTGCATACACAGGTCCATCACATACACTCCCAAGCTCTGCCTATGTTTAGCTCCCACCTACCTTCTAAGACTAAGCCAGCTCAGAGCCTCTGTTAACATATCTCTTCAAGAAAGACTTTCATCTACACTGACAGAGTTAGTCCTGGGCATGAAAACGACCAAGAACTAATTTAACATAGTATTTTTTCATTACTGCTACTGTAGCTGTTATTTAAATTGACTTATATTAACAATTTACTTGATTCTTTCTAGTATGTTAAATTGAACTTGCGTTTTGACGTTACATTTTTCATTCTGTGTCTTTCAACCTTTGGGGGCCTGGAAATATAGCATAAACAATACAACTCCTTCATCTCATCTAACCCAAAAAGCGGGCCATAAAGTCTGTCTCAAACAATTGTTAACATTTATAACAGAGCAAAGGTTTTGGCATATGGAAAGTCTCAATAAGTATTAGTTCCCTTCCATTGTCAGTTCAACCTTATATTCTTTAAGTCAAACAATTTCTGAAGATAAGAATTCTCCTCGTCCCAAAGCATTTTATCTCTTCATATAAATTTGCTGATCCAATGTTTTCTAAAGTACTGAGCTCAGATCACTTGGCAATAAATGCTACATATATCCTACTACCTACTCCTGAAAAAGTAGCTTCCTTCTTGAGTCAAAAACATTTGTAAATATCGCAGCATATACAAGAGTTGGAGGAGTTCTGTATGCACATAGACTCAATGGGCATTATGGAATTCCTTGAGTCAGCAAATCCCCTATTATGTATGCAATTACAGATATTGTTGTATGATTATTGCTTTTATTAGCATATTAGCTGAAATACTTTATTTTGAAGAGCATTTTAGTATCTAAAGATTTGGCAGTAATCGAAATGCTAGTTAAACTGATAAGGATGGAGCCTTCGGCAGATGTTCAGATAAACTCATATTGGTACTAATAAGGGTGCTGAGAGAAACTCACAGGCAAATGCGGCCTGGAGACCTCTCCTCTCATTAGCCCTTGGCAAGTGAGAACTGGACAAGGATTCAGGCTCTTCTCTAAATCTCCTGCTAACCACCTTCATTCCCCTAAGTTAATGAGCTAATTTGACAAGTTCCAACTGCTAGAATAGCCACTCCATGGGGAGTCACCTCAGGCTTCTTTGCCAGCCCCAGGCACGCTCCCAACTTGGTCCATAATTGCCAGGACACCCATGCAAGTGATTTCTTGACAGGGAGTGTTGTTTGTGATTGGCCAGATCTGGGGAGTCTGGGCCTGTTTAAGAGAGAAAGAAGTGTTTAGCCTGAAGTCAATGGCAAAGGAGGCAAGCAAAGCAAGGAATAATGTAGCTGAAGACAATAAGGAAGACTTGGTTGGAAAACTTCACATTCAGGCAGGGCAGAGAATGCAGATCAGATACTGTACTTGTGCAAAGGAATGGGACCAGTACGTCCTTTGACAATGACACCTCTCCTGTCCTGCTGGAATGCAGAATTCTCTCTGGTGTGCTTTACAGGGCAAGTAACATCTTTGTCCTGATCCCCTTAGCTCAGAGGCACATAGCTATAATGTGGATGACCACTTTGAGATGGTGCCTTAGACAGGCGCCTGCTTAAAAACAGCTTTATTTTAAGGATAGCTGCCCTTCAGAGGCCAGAGATAAGCAGCATTGACCTTAAAACACACTAATGTTTTAAAGGCAAGAAAGTTTCCCAGACTTATCCCTATAAAGAGAGGAAGGCACTGACAGTTGTCCCTATTAAATTCCAGGTTTTGAGCCAGATGGTAGACTGCCCTCTAAGAACCACAGGGGAAGGCAGATGCATTGCTCCATGGTCCCTGGAACACAGAAAGTGTTCCAGCAAAGGTTCACGCAGTATGCTACTGGAGCATGAAAGAATGTGGGCCTGAGTCTACTTTTGAGCCTCATGGCATGTGGGAGAAGCAAATTATTTTTAGTCCACCTGAGTTTGGCTTGACATAAACACATCCAGAGAAGATGGAAGAATTGAGATGTTCAATATAGCATGCCCAAAGCTCTCCTACCATACTTTAATTCCAAATAAGAATCCAAACCTCCATGAAGCTAGTACAGTATAAGAGAAAATATCTCTCACTGTGTTTCATAAGTAATGTACCTAAAAGCCTTAGTTTCAGAAGACTTTTGAACTTGTTTTTCAAATTAGCAAATTGGTAAAGAATTCATCTTAGCAAATTAGGAGCAGCATCCAATGAATAGTGAAGAAAGCAGCATATAGTTTTCTAACATTGAATGGAGTCCAGTCTGCAGAAGGCCCTGTGCTGCTTCTACCCAATGGCTTCCTTTGCCCTTCAGTTAAGGTGCTTCCCTCTTTAAACTTCACAGGATGTGCAGAACCATGAGACCTCCTTGACTGGCTTTTAAGGAACAAATGCATCCAGAAAATCAGACTTCAAAAAAGAAATTAAGATTTTTGTTTCATAGACTGGTACACTTCTCTTTTTTCAGTTTTTTTAAATTTTATTTTAGTAAGGGCCTCACTGTGTAGATCAGACTCATAGTGATTCGCCTGTGTTCAGCCTCTCAAAAGCAGGGATTATAGGCATATGCCACCATACCCAGGCTCCATCACCATGTCAGCATGCCCCAGGGGCGGGACCAGCACAGCATACCAGGGATTGAACCCTGGCTGCTGCATCTGCCTAATCAGGCACTTTAATCCATTCAGCTACTTGGCCAGTCCTTCTTTTTAAAATAAAGTATTATGGAGCCCAACATAAGAATAGCAGCCTTTGATTTTGCCTAGGAAGGATATGCAAGAATGACCAGCTAATTTCTCTAAAATTATATTTAAAGGAAGGGTATTTTAATCTACAAAGCAGAAAAAATTGACATCGCAGAACAAAGCACAGCTTCAAATCATATAAATATCTTACTTTCCCATTGTCTGTGAACTATGTGGACACGACGACCTGTTACAACTGACATTTGGGACAGCACAACCAGAGTCTCAGTGTTTGCCCCACATGGTGGTAAAATGGTTTTAAGTAATTTGATTTCATGAGATTTGCCAATTGCCTTCAAAAGAGAACTACACTAGCAGTTTGTGAGGAAAATATAAAAATTAACCCTTAGCTGTTTGCAGGCCAGGCTCCTTGCCAAGCATGTTACGTACACCTGATTTAATCCATGCAGTAACTTTATAATGAGCACTGATATCATGAGTTAATCTATGAGAAAATTTGAGTAGGAACATGTTAACTATCACTGTACAAATTAAGAGATTGGCTCAACCTGGAGCCCAAAGCACTGGGTCCCAAAATCTGAATGCTTTCTCCCCACTGTACTGAAAGATTAGGAGCAGAGCTTAGGGAATGAAGGCAAAGTTGCTGTGACTCCTGGCTCTGCATCCTCTCCTGCCCAGAGTGGGGTTCTCTCTGAGCCCCTCTATGAAGACCACATCAGGCCACCCATCATTTCCTCTCTCTACAGGAGCAAAAGTGCTTCTGGGGTGACCACACTCCGGTGCATTCTATCTATGTTAATATTTTAATTAGATGCACTTAATTGCAGGTCTCTGCTTTGTTTTGCAGGTGTAATGCTGCTCAGAGATGAGAGACCCAAAGTGATCATGGAAGATGATGAAAAGGAAGGTGACAAGATAGCTATTTAAAAACATCTCCCCTGAGATCACTTGTAAATAGGTTAGATTGGCTCCCTACGGTGACCTAGAGAAAAAATAGACTTGTTTCTGCTCTGATTTCATCCTTGTTTGACTCAGATCTAGACACCTCTTCCTCAGGAGACACACTGTATTAGATTGCCAGGCACCTCTTTGTCCTTTTCTCCTTGAGTTTGGTTTCTAGTCCCACTTTCTGAATTCTTCAGTGTGATGGAAAGGAAGTATATCATTCCACACTAGGTGGTAACTGGAAAGCTCTGGCATTCACAACTCTTTTTCTGCCTTTTTGGCACCAAATCATGGAGCAAAGAACACAGAAATCATGGGAAACCTTTACGCTGGCTTTATCTGTGGGGCAGAAGTTAGTTTACCATCATCCAAATGTCAATCCAGTTGGAGTTCTTGCCAATTAAAGAGGCGAGATCATTTATGTTCTGACCCATGGATTATCACAGAAAACATGATCTCTTATTTCTCCTGTCTTATTGTAAAAGTCCATTCTGGTGATATTCTTAACATCTTTGTGGCTGATACTACAAAGCTGAATTTATAAGCTGAGGGAGTCAACCCAGTCTGTCATACTGTGACTGAAAACACCAGAAGCAGAGACTTCTGGTGTCCAAGAGGTTCACAATATCTCTTCATAGTTACTTTTCATTTCTACAAACAACAGTTCTTAACCATATCATCCTGATATGTACGCACTGTATCCCAAGTGAATCACTACTAACGACAAGTCAATTGCCAATGTTGGTGATTAATTTCCTTTTTTAAAACACTAAAGCCAACTGAAGGTCATTCTGAGACTTTTGGCACCTGGCTTATTTAGACACGAATAATCTTCCTTAGCAAGAAGGAGAAAATGAAATGTTACTTAATGAGGAGGCATCTGTATTTAATCCCTGTCTCAGGCTACAACATGTGGGAGCCTGGGATGGGGGTGGGATTTGCACATGGACCTTATCCATGAGGCAATATGTAGGAAGAACAGTGGGCACTATTTATTATTAAGAGGGAGAAAAAGTAGATGCTCAAATCATCATACTGAAGAGTGATAATATGCAGTTTACCTCCATCTATCTTGGTTCCAATCGTTGTCTCTCTGTGCCGCTCACAACCATGGAAAAGATCAAAAATCCTGCTGGAAATAAAAGCACTTCTGTCATCCTCTGTGTCCTGGTGCATTTTTCCTAAAAATACTCTATTTACCATTATAAAGAACAGAGGTTGTAAATAAGACTCAGGAGACTTGGCTTTATTTTGACTTTTTCCCCTGTTGGACTACAGAGGTTTAAAAATGTTTTAGTTAGCTGCTAATATTTAACATCCAACTTGGAGAATTTACATGAACTTCTAGATTTCCAGATTTTCTAGGGAAAATACCTCAAGAGTAGGCAATTTGTGGTCTGTTTTGAATCATGCTAGCACCTAGGTCAAGTCAAGAACTGGATGCCATTTCAAAAGGTACGCACTCCTCAGCTTTTCAGGTGCCCTGTCAAACCAGCTAACTACTGAGCATCTGTAGCGAAGCCCACATCTTATCCCTAGCTGCTTCACACCTCTTGGATTCCAGTGCACACCTCCCATTCTGCCAGCTTCAACCACACCCCAGAAAGGACACTAAGCCTTGGGCTCCAGCCCCAGCTGTGGGAAAAGTCCCCCAAGCCCTGAGTGTGCCTCTATTGGGCAAACAGTGGTAACTATCTTTACTTTGCCTTCTTCATGACTTGATAATAAAGTGAAAGATAATGTATAGCAAAGAGCTGAGCAAGCTAACATGCCTTATCCAACTGAGGACCAGGTGAAGACCTCTTCAGAATGTGAGCATGTGCCTTGTCAATAGCTAAATCCCCAGAGCCTGGATGTTGGGTGGGTAACAATTACGTGGGAGTTACTTGTAGCATCCAAAAGAGGCTTGGAAGTACTGAGGCCAGATCACCTCCCCAGCCTGCACTGAAGCACCAGCCCTGTCTTCCTGGGAAGATGCATTTGTGGCAGAGCCACAGCAGGGCCGCATCAGCAGTGCACACTCAGAATGGTCAGGGGCAAAACCAGCCCTGCTGAGGCAGCCCTGTGTGCCTCTGGATGATCTGGACTGAAATCAAACCCTTCTCATTTCTCTTGACCAGTGTGGTCCTTTTCTAGCAAGATAAAGTAGAGGCTTAGCTGTTGGACTCATATACCAACTCAAATAGTTTTCAGTATGTTCTGGACAACTTTCCTCCACATAAAGAATAACTGTCAAGGAGTTAAATTCATCATATGGTACCTATTTGGAATGAAAGCTCAAATGAAAGACATCATATTGGTTCTGGCAAGGAAGTTGGCCATTTGCTCATTTGGAAGGCATGCAGCTCGGGCTACAGAAGAGAGGGCACTCGATGGGGGAAAGAGGCCTAGTTCTCTCTAAAAAGCCCACACAGGACTTTTCTTTAAATCTAGACAACATTTAAAAGTTGTTGGCTGAGTTCACACAGCCAGATTCTAATGCCTAATTATCACCTTGGAGCGAGAGAAGTTGATGCTGAAGGATCTGAGTAGAGCCATAAAGGATTCAAGCAGTGTTTGCCTTCAAATACATTGAGTTTTCCCTCCCCAGCCTGGGTTGTTCAGGTTGCCTTCTTTAAAGAAGAGTCTGAGATAGCATGTGCTTATGAAAATAAATTAGTAAGGCAATTACATTTGCCAGCTGAGAATAAGAGGCTAGTTACATAATAGATTTTGTAGACTCTTTGTCATCCTGTATATAAATAAGGCTCCCTTGCCACTCATAATTTGTAAGTATGAAAGTGTTACTCAGAAAATTCTTCAAGGCAGTAAGTGAGTGCACAGGAAACTGAGATTACAAAATTATAAACTTAATTACAAGGACCATGTGGTGATTATCAGTTGGTAATTAAAAAGTTAAAATACTTAGCAACAAAACTCTTCTGTTGCTTCACTGACCTCATCAGAAACAAAAGCTACATCTTTTGGTATGTAGGTCTTGATCTATCTCGGTCTTAACTATCCAGTAGAAAAGTATAAAAATGAGGTATATAATGTAGGACCATAATAATAAGTTGAGCTGTAAATGGCTATAGTCAACAACTTCTTCAGATAACTTACTATTATTGTGGAATTCTAGACTGTGTTGGATTGTGTCGCCAAGTTCAGGCACCTAAATTGGTTTAATAACAATGGAGTGCCCATCTTTGACAGATCTAGACAAAAAAAGGAGCATACAAAGGAAGAATCATGATGTGTGTGTATAAACAGTAGTTAGGATAAATATGCCATGCTTCTGCATAATTCTATGAGAAGCAAGATTTGCACTAGTACTGGTTGGACAGGATATTATGTTGGTTTCTAGTACTATGGACAAACACTAGGGAGATAACAAGGTTGAAAGTATTAATTATTGAATCTGTGATATAATTCAGCTATAAAAAATAAGATAAGTATATGGCTACACTCTCTTCATTCACTGATTAGAGACATCTGCCATAATAATGCCTGTAAGTATATCATGTACAACACCAAAACATTTTGAAAACATTTTGCAATGTATTAATTTATCAAATCTGTCTTGTTAATTTGCCTTGAAACTGTCTCATTGATATTTGCTCTACAATAAAAATAATAATAAAAAAAACCCTCTTCTGTTGAAGCCATCCTGCCCAGCACATAATAATACAATAACACTAACAAAAACTAAGCAACGTAAAACAAATCAATGACCCATTCATTTATCACCAAAAGACCTATCTTCCCCAGTAGTTAATTTGTATAGATATCCTCATCTTAATCTAAAAGGCCTTCTCTGAGGCCAGGGTTTGAACCAATCTACAACTTTGAATGCATGACTTTAGATACAATGCAGGTGCTCCCAGCATCCACAAGGAGCAGGATGATCCATACAAAGCCATTCTTGAGATAATGGTGTTTGCTGCTTCAACCATGTATTAATCCCTTTTAAAAATTCCAATCTCAGTGGCTACCCTGCACCAGCAGGACCTGTCCAGTCCAAACCCAGGCACGCCGAGTAAGTGAGACCACCCTTCTGTTCACTTGGGATCCCCTCCAACCACTCTGCTGCACCCCCACCCACCCACCGAGTGAGTAAGAACTTCTGCCACATTATCAGGACCCCTAGATCCAGCTCTAGCCCAGGCCTGGGGAGTGTGTGAGAGAGCTTCCCCCCTAGCCCTCTTGTTCCTTTCAGATGCAGCTCAGGCCTGGCATACAAGCCTGGGGAGAAACTCTGTAGCTGTAGTCCTTGCAGAGAGAGTAGAGGACAGAACCACACAGCTAGTCCAGAAGCAGAACATCTTGCTAGAGGGGCACAGCAGGTTCACTCCGAAGGGCTGCAGCAAGAAGGAGCTGAGCAGAGCAGCCAAGCCCAAACCAGGCACAACTGGATAAATTCAAACTTTCTAAATCTACACCTGAATATCAGTAGGAGCTAAGGTAATAACTACACCAAAGCTCTACAACAAAGTCAGAAGACAGTGCTAAACAAAATGACAACGAGAAGCAGCAAAATGCAATCTCAGATCCCAAACCCACCCGCAACAAATGCCGAGGACGCTAGCACAAAAAAAATTGGGAATCACGCAGCTACAATCAATAAATCAATAGCATCTGAAATAAAGAAACAACTGCAGAAAATTATAGAGGAACTCAAATTGGTAATACAAAAAGAAATATCTGTATTAATAGCATTTGAAGTAAAGAATCAAATGTAGAAACATATGGAGGAAACCCAATGCCCACCCAGAATAAGTACAGAGGACACTAGCTCAGCTGAAATATATGAATTAATATTGTTGGAAGTAAATAAGCAACAACAGAAAGGTATGGAAAACTCACAGCAGAATTAATTTCTGAAATAAAAGAAAGAAAGCTAAATTCATAGCATCTAAAGTGAAGAATCTAATACAAAAACATATGGAGGAAACCCAATCTGAAAAAAAACTCTGCAGTAAAAGAATTAATAACTGCTCTAAACAAGACATTGATAAAAAAAAAAGGTAGAGATTAGAAAAATGACAGATTCCTTGAATGAGGAAAACAGGAAAGAAATAGATCACATGAAGCATAGTCAAAGAGATATGCAGGAACTTAAAATCTAAATCAAAACCTTGCAAAACCATTTGAGTAAAAGTGAGAACAGAGTTTCGGATCTTGAAGATGCTGATGCACCTAGTGAAAAAGTAAGAAAAGATCTCTTAAAAACAACTAGGATGCAAGAAAGAGTAATTCATCATTTGCAAGACAATGCAAAAATAAACAATGTGATGCTCATAGGTATCAAAGAGAAAAAAGGAGTCAATACAAATGACATTTTAAAAATATGACAGAAGTAATAGCAGACAATTTCCCAAATATGAAGAAACAATCTGACATTCAGGTAACCGAAACATACAGAATGCCAAGTGACCTCAACCCAATTAGAATTACACCAAGACTATAATAGTGAAGATCACCAGAAATCCAGCACAAGAATATGCTGAAAGCTGCTAAAGAGAAGAAGCAGATCACATTCAAAGGAAAACACATCAGAATTACAGCGAATTTCTCTGCACAAACCATGAAGGCAAGAAGAGAATGGAGCAGAGTACTTCAAGTCTTCTATGCAAACAAATTCCAGCCCATACTAATATATGCTGCAAAACTATCTTTTGAGATTGATGGAGAAGTGAAATACTTCCATGAGAAAGAACAACTAAAGAATTTCATGATAACAAAGCTTTCCCAACACAGGATACTGAAAGATATTCTAGAGAGGGACCAAAATCATCAGAACTCCATGAACAAGAACAGAAACAAAAACTAGTTAGAAACAAACACAGGAGAAAAAGGAGTGAAAATCAGCAAGTAAATAACATGTCAAACTAAAGTCAACATATTTCAATTATAATCAACATATTTCAATCAATGTAAATGGACTCAATTCACCAATTAAGAGAAATAGACTGGCACAGTGGATTAGGAAACAAAATCCAACAATAAGCTGTACAAAAGAAACACACTTAACTCATAAATAAATTCATAGGCTGAAAGTCAAAGGATGGAAAACAATACTACATGCCCCAGCACCTCAGAAAAAAGCAGGAGTAGCAATTCTGTTCTCAGACAGTCTCAACTTCAAACCAAGAACAATCAAGTGAAATAAAGAAGGCCACTATATACTGGTTAGGAGAAAAATTCAAGAAGACGAGGTAACACTCATAAATGTATGTGTACCAAACATGAGAGCACCCAACTATATAAAAAAAAATCTTAATGCACATGAAAAATCTAGTATACAAGACCACAGTCTTAACCAGAGATCTTAACACTCCCTTATCCCAAAAAGATAGGTCAACAAAAACTTAGCAAAAAAAAGCAGAAATGTACAAGAGCTTAAAACAAATGGACTTAGTGAACATACACAGGGTGTTTCATGCAATCACAGCTGAATGCACATTTTTTCAGCTCCGTATGGGTCATTTTCTAAAATACATTACATAGGTCATGATTAAGTATATGCAAGAAAATAAATTATCCCATGCATCTTATCTGACCACAGTGCAATGAAACTGGAAATAAATGACAAAAGGAACCAAAAAAAACCATAAATACATGGAAATTAAACAACACCCTACACAACAATCACGGGTCACAGAAGAAATTAAATAAAAAATTCAACAATATCTACAATTCAATGAAAACTCAACCACAACTTATCAGAATTTATGGGATGCAATGAAAGCAGTACTCAGAGGGTAATTTATAGCTCTGAACTCACACATCAGGAAAACAGAATGGGAACAAATAAACACCCTAATACTGCACTTCCAACAACTAGAAAAGGAAGAGCAAACCAAACAGAGCGCCCAAAGAAAAGAAGAAGTCATAAAAATTAGAGGAGAAATGAATTCAATTGAGATAAACAGAACAGTTCAAAGAAGGAATGAAT
>PVKA01025889.1:0-32434 GCA_004027165.1 Ctenomys sociabilis
ATCTGGACCTATCGGCTGCGCCCACGTGTCACTCCAGGGTTGGACGCCTTGTGGTATATAGCTTGGGGCGGGCTTGCCCAGGGAGGAGCGGAGGAGCGGAGGAGCGGAGCGGGGGAGAAGAAGCAAGATTGTTCAAGGGTCCTGAATAAACTGCCGATGGAAGAGCTGGTTGTTGCGTCATCCTTGCTGGCGAGGTTGCGCGCGACACACACGTGTGAACAAATGTACACGTACCTACATGCACATATGGATAGGTCACACTCATGAATAAACATACATGTATACTTGCATGATTGTGCATATGTGTGTGAACATGTGGTACACAAGCATGCATGTACGCACATATCCTTCCTGCCTCCTGATTGGCTCAGATTCTCACCCTACTTGAGCCTTGCCTATCCCCCTGCCTTGGATCCAGAGCTAGGGGAAGCAGAGCTGAGCCTCTACCACAGAACCTCTAGAGCCAGTATCAGGACAGCGGGCTTCCAGCCAGCCTCTCACCTCAGGGGCCCAGAATGCTGGATCCCAGCATCTGGTGCCTGGCTCCTACACCCAACCCCTCCCAGGTTCCCAGTGTACTTTGCCTGGCCCCAGAGCCCTGGGAGGCCTCTCTATCCCTCACCATGGCTAGTGCTTTTCCTCCTGCTCTACTCTTGTAGACTAAAGTCCCGGGACCTTCTCTTTGCCCTCCAGACTGCACTGGAGGAGGCTTCCAAGCTTGAATTCCTCGAACTTCCCCAGCCTGCCGCCTGCCTGCACAGACTCCACCTCACAGGTAGGCACAGCAGAGCTGTTGGCCCCCTAGTTTCTCTGACATCCCCAGCAGACCCCACTTCCTAGCTCAAGCGCCAGCAAGATTATTACAAACACATCTTTATAGTTATAAATTCTCCCTGATGATTGTTAGAAAATTTTGCTCTTAGGAAGTGCAAAATATGTCCCCTGCTGATAAGAAGGAGGAAGAGAGGGAGGGAGGTGGGGAAGGTAGGAGGGAGAGAGAGAAAGAGAGAGAATTTCCTCAAATATATGTGCACGACACAATAACTGATATTTGTATTAGCAATAGGCCATTATAATCTGAGACTGGTTTTGCATCTCTCTTAAAGGTGGGAATGGGTGCTATTGAGGTGCTATTTACTCTTTTTTCCTACTAGCATCAAGGCATCAGCTGGATCAGCTGAAGAACAAAAAGAGATGACTACCTAAACACAACTAGTCTGCAGTCTGAAGAGCCTTCTCCAAGACTGTTTGGGGCCTAGCTACTGTATGGCCTCTCTCCTAGCCATAGCGATTAGTCCTTTTCTTCATGTTCAGCTTCAGTGTACAAAGAAGTTTTGATAGGGTTGGTTTAGTAACACCGGCCCCCCATGGACTCAAACCCTAACCCTGTCCCCAAACCACCAGTCATCTATATTTTGCAGCTAAGACATCCAGGGATCCACGTGACTGGCCATTTCTGGGCTCCAGAACCCCTCTCACCTTCCATGAACTCAATTTCCACGTACTTTTTATATGTAGGCACCCACACATGTCATTCAAGTGCCCACATCTCTGGTTAAAGGAAAAAACAAACTAATTTTCGGAATTGAAGGTTGACCCGCCAGATCCGCTGTAGACTTGTCTTATTTCTTGGACTAATTTTTTCCTCATTGGTCTACACCCTCAACTTGAGCGATCTCATGTATTCCTGTGGTTTCAAAACAACTCCATCTCGTCATCTCCCATCTCCTCCCTGGTATGTCCTGCTAAGTGCCAGATCGGCACCCCAACCCCTTATTTGACACCTGCCTGTGGATCTTTTCCTCACTATCCCAGCTGAACTCCTTGCTTGTCTGTATCCTCACTTGTCCCTGACCTCCAAGTGTGTTTTTCTCCTGCAGCCTTTGCCAACACACTCAGTGGTAATGCTATATTCTCATTGCTCAGGCCAAGGAAGGAAGCAGTCACCCCTGCTGCCTGGCTCTCCACATCTTTCAGCACTCTTCTAGACCATTCTGAACTGCAGTGGAGACATCTTGACAATGGGTGGAGAACTTGTTCATTCCCACTCAGTCCACTACTCAGGCTGGTTTCCCACCAGGACTACAGCAAAAGTCTGGAGCTTGTCTCCCCCACCAGTTTCCTTTTTCCAACCCAAGTCCCTCTGTAGCAACCATAACAGACAGGACTTCAGCTTATCCTAGGACATCAAGATGGCAGCGAAGGGCTGAGGAGATAGCTCGGTGGTCTAAGCGCCTGCCTGGTCAGTCCAAGGTCCTGAGTTTAATCCCCAGTACTGCATGCCATGCCAGCCCAGGAACCCCAGGCATACAGTGTCAGCCCCAAAACTTGGTGTGGGGGCACATGCCTGTAATCCCAACATTGAGGAGGCTAAGACAGGAGGCTCAGAAGGAGTCAAATGAATGAATAAATAAAAAAAATTTAAATGGCTGAATGTCTTCTATGTATTGATGTTCCTGAACTTTTTACGGTCTACTGCATCCTGTCGCACTCAGCTGGCATAATTTAAGAATTTTACATATGCTGCTGTTATAGTGAACTTTACAAAGCATTTACCATTCTTACCATTTTTAAGTAAACAGTTAAGTTCCATCAAGTATATTTACATTGTTATGCAATAATCACCCCCCCTCCACCTCCAGGATTTTTTCATCTTGTAAAAGTGAAACTCTACCCATTAAACAAGCCCTCATTCCCCTTGCCCTCAGCTATTGGCAATGTCTAGAGACTCTCTGTCTCTATAAATGTAAACAGTCTGGGTACCTCAGAAGAGAGGCATTGCAGAATATTTGTCTTCTCCCCCTGTCAGACATACTTGACTTAGCATGATACCCTCAGGTTGATCCATGTCAGATCCTGTGTCAGAATGTCCTTTGCTTCTTAACTCTGAATAATAAATATTCCATTGTACACATACACCACATATTGTTTATCGGTTCTGCCATATTTGGGTGGCTTCCATCTTTCAGCTATTATAAGCAATGCTGCCGTGATCTTAAGTTGTAAATCTCTATTTGAGTCCTTCTTTTGAATCCATGCAAGTCTATATCCAGAAAAGTAGCTTGATCATGCACCAATTCCATGTTTGATTTTTTGAAGAGCCATAGCAAACCTTTGAAACACTCACTCTGATTCTGCCTTTCCTTGCTTTAAGCCCTCAGTGATTCCCTGTTGCACCTGGTGAGTGGCTAAGGCCTCAGATGCTGCCCACTCTCCCCAGCCTTCTTGCTTCCCTTGGCCCCTCCGTCTCCCTGTTACAGTCTCCCTGACACAGTCTCCCTGGCCTTAATCGCTCAGGGCCCAGAGCGCTTCCCTCCTTCCGGCCTTCCCATGGCATCACCTCCGTTTGCACCGCCCTTTCTTCTACTCTCCACCAGGTCTCTGTTCAGATGTCACACTCTCACAAAAGCCTGGCCTCTGCACACTTACCACATCTAAATCAGATGCCCCGAAGCTGCCTCTGCTCCTGTTGACTAAGACAAGGGCCCAGGCCCTCCCTTCTCACTTTCGCCCAGGGCACTAAGCACTTAGTTGAATGAAAGAGCATCCTGCCATGGGATGCACTGGCTATTCCTGCTCGTGCTGTTGTTTTGGACAGGGCTAAAGCTTATTCTATGACACCAAGGTGGCATGGCCTTCATGAGTTGAGGACTGAACATCTCCTATGCACTGGTGCTCCTGCACTTTCCACACTCACCCATCCTGTCACACTTAGCTAGAATAACTTAAGCAGAGCCAGCCAAATAGCTCAGCAGATCAAAGGGCCTGTAAGCAGGCGCAGGGGCGGAGGTTTGATCCCAGGGCCTGCTGTGCCAGCCCCGCCGGTGGGGGGTGCTGAGACCTACAGCTGAGTCTGGGCAGGGTGGTGCACGCCAGTAACTCCAGCTCTTGGGAGGCTGTAAGCAGGTGGATCACTACTAGTCCAATCTAGTAGTAAGACCCTGAACACCCTGTAGATTGTTCCCTAAAATACAAAAAAAAAAAACAACTTAAGCATGTTAACACGCACTGTGGCTTATCTTCTCATAGAAACTGTTGCTCACATGTCCTTATCGCCAAACTTCAGCCTAGTGGTGATTTCAGGAACTGCATGGGATTTAGTTTTCCATCTTGCCTGTTATTAATCCAGCCAACCCCTGAAAGGTTAATAGATGTGTTTTTGAAAAGTTGACAAATAGTTTGCTGGCTTGGGCTGAACAAGTCTCTTTATATTTCATAATCTCTGGGCATACTCTGTTTCTAAAAATATTTTCAAATCAACTTGGTTTCTCAAATGTTAGATAACGGTCAAACATTTTAATTGCTATGTAGCCATGTTACAATTAGAGCAAACATAGGACTTACTGGTTCTGGAACCAGGGGTGTAAATGATCACAGCCTGTGTACACAGCTATTTAAATACCTATATGTGTCTATACATTAGTAAGAACTAGTGTGCATCAGGCTCTTACACGGTAAGAACTTTATATAAAATTTAATCTTCCTGAAATCCTGTAATATAGGTGTTCTTATCCCAGGTTCAAACAAATTTGAATAACCCCCTAAGGGGTGTGCTATAAATAAGCAGTAACACAAGGATTTGAACACAGATCTCTCAGACTCCAGTGCATTTGCACTTGTTTATAGATAGTAAAAAATTCTTCCTAAGAACATTCCAACTTTACTGTATTCTCACTGAGAAAACAGAAACAACCCCACCCCTTGGATAAACCTTCTTCCCCAAGCTGCAGAGGCCTCTCCCAGTATTGAGGGTGCATTTTAAGGAAAATAGCAGTTAGTGTCACAATCAGATCATGCTACAGTAAGTAACAAATAGCCTACCAGTCTGGGAGACCTACAACCATCAGAAGTTTATTTCCAGTTCCTATTTACATCCTCTGCTGGTCATCTGAGCTCAGTACCATGCCTGAAACCCAAACAAATGACAGCGTTTATTCGAAATATTGCTAATCTTAAGACCAGAGGAGCAGGGGAGAGGGTGAAAACCCACAAAAATTTCATCGGCCAAAGGAAGTCACAGTTACTGTGCTGAACAATTTTATAGCCCATCAGGCAATCCTGGCCAAGCAGGAACATTTCTCATGCCACAGATTCACAGCACTGTGCTACTCTCATCAGAGCACCATGAAAATTACTTTTATTTTAATTCAAAAAGACACTTAATAAGAATTTAGAGCTCAGAGTATGCATCATTCTCTTTCTAAGGTATCTGAAACAGGCCATCTTAATAGACATTCATGCAAATTTTTCAGAACTAATTTTTTAAATACAAATGCAGACTTTTCTATGAATGGTATGTGCATATGTTAGTTCCTAAATAACCAGCCTGAATCCAAAGATTAGAAATACCTTGGCCCCTGAATTTTGACCCCTCTTCACTTTGCGCTCTCATTCAGTATGGGGAGCACTCGGCCTTAAGGCTCAGTGTCTAGTGTCACTCTTGGGAGTGCCTGCTTCCACAGGGCCCATCTCCTCTTTGACCTGTAGCTGTCAGCAATTACTCCACGTCCCTTCCAGTTGCCAGGAGCTTCCTCTATGATTGGGTCACATTTGTATAACTGCTTCATTCAGTTTTCCTATAATCAACTGTGTTTACTTGAAGATCCCACAATTTTCTCATCTCAAATGAGCTTAACTTCAAAACTAGTGTGCTTTCCAGCAAGTCTTTATCTCAAAGGCAAAATTCACTGTTTTCGTATCCTAACTACACAATGTAAACATGAGTCACAGAGAGGCTGTGATTAATATTTCTACTATGACAGCAGCAAAGCGGAACATACCTGTGCCTCGTATGAATATTTAAGCATGGTGACAAGAGCAGTTGCCCGTTTCCAGGAGAAGTTAGGAGTTTCTATTGGTGGCCTGATGCTCACAGAGTTACCCACCAAGAACAAGAAATGTTCACTGAGTTTCTTGCATCAGGGAGACGAGACAGACTTTCTTGAGAAACAGAATACCAGTCCAAGAGAGCACATAAAGATAAAAAAATTCACTACTACCTAAGCATTCATTTCATGAAAAAAAGTCACACTGCCATTGCAATTCCCAATAATATTTCTTCAGCCATATAAGCCCAAGGTGCCTCATAAGTGCATCAAAACACCTTAGGAAGTAGAGTGTGATAGTTAATTTGACATGTCAAGTTGATTTGGCCATGGACACACAGGTATTTGGTTAAACATTATCCTTGGCACCTTTAAGTAAAACTAAGGTTCAAGTTGATATAGTGAAGAAGATTGCTCTCACTAATGTGACTGGGCCTCTTCTACTCAGTTAAAGGCCTGAATACAACAAAGAAAATTAGTAGGAGAGATTCGTTTTTCTTGCTCCATCTTCAATATGCAACACTGGTCTTCTCCTACTCTAGGTCTCAGACTTAGACTGAAACATACTCTATTGGCTCTCCTGGGTCTCCAGCTTGCTAGCTGCAGATCTGGACTTCTCTCCACCTCCATAATCACACGAGCCAATTCCATGTTGTTCTCTTGCTCTCTTCATTGTTCTCTCCCTCTCTCCCCTTGTCTCTTCTCTCATTCTCTTTGTCCCTCCCCTTTTGTCCCTTCCTTCTCCTTCCCCTCCCATTTATCTTCCCCCTTGCCCTCTCCCTCTCCTCCCTTTCACTCTCTTGTACACAATCTGTACAACCTCCTGCTGACATTTCTGGAGAACTCTGAGTAATAAAAAGAAATAAGCAGCAGATCTTTCTTATGTACAGGTAGGAGAGCTATGATTGAAAAAGATGATGAGAATTCAAGGTGGGGGGGGCCATACCACAAGCAAAGTTAATAACTCTCAGTTCTGGATTCCTAGCCAGGACCAACTCATCATCAGAGAAGAGGGCTTACTATGCTTTGTAAAACTGGCCAGCACTAAGTGGCATGGACCAGTTGGACTTGGTTTCCTGTAGCTACTTCTGTTAATCAGGCTTCAGGCATCTAGCACAGGCCTGGCCTGCCCACACTAGGTCCAGAGAAGGGGAACTCTGCAGTCCAAATAGCCACAACGTTCATAAGTCATTGTACTCCCAAGCAGTCTGGCACCTGCCAGGGAATGTTCAAAGACAAGGTCAAAGACTAGTCTCTCTTGGTTCTTTTGCTCCAGCTGAAATACTCTTGAGCATATTTAAAATAAACTGAATGGAGAGGAATAAAATGCACAACATCAAACTTTTCATTCCATAAGTTCAAGTCCTGTATCAAAAACAAGAAATCAAATAAGGTAAGATAATTATTTCATTCAATGGTAGCAGAGATACATTAAAAATCTAAGATCTAAGATCTAAGTAGAGATGCATTATAAATCGCTTGGTCACCCTAACCATGCTGGTGCTACGTGAAGCTGTCCTGTGGTTAAATAGGCTCAGATGCCTAGCTTTGTGATTTATGATCTTGAATGTATAAATCTTTGTCTTCAGCCTAGGATCTTTAGTTACAAAGAAATTATAATATCTAACTCATAGTCATTTAAAACTTGCAAAACTTTAAGTGAAATCTTATGTGTCGGAATTTTTCAACTTTAGCACACTTGGTGTTTGGACCAGATAACTGTTGCCAGAAGCTTCCCTATAGAATCTATCAGCATCTCTGGCCTCTGTACACTAGATGCCAAGAGCACTCTTTCCAGGTAAGACAGCTGCAGCTGCCTCCTGACATTCTCAAATGTCCCCTTGGGATGAGAGGTTATGAAGACATTTCTGTAAGGTCATAAAGCTTTGCCCAGTGTTCATTACTGCTAACATACAATTTGGGGCAGCACTTGGAATTGAGCCCACAGCTTTTCATGTGTGAGGCTAACACTGTACCATTGAGTTTTACTCCTAACCTCTCTTTCTTCATTGTTTTATTTTGACAGTTTTATTTTGAGCCCAGTACACACATTCCTCCTAAGTTGCCCACACTAGCCTCAAACCTGTGATCCTCTTGCCCCAATCACCCACCTCAGAAATACTTCCAACTATTGACTGGTTTTATTATTATTTACAAGATAACAGTGACACAGAAAATGTAAAATCCACTTGGATACTCTGTGTTACAGTTTGTTTCTAGTTGCCACCCCAAAGCCTCATGCAGTCATGGGGCAGGGGCTTCTAGAGTTTGTGATTAACTCATTATCCACTGGGATTATGGGTGCGAGTGGCGATGGATTTATATGTGTGAGTACTATACCCAGCCTGGGGCAGATAGGCTGAATGCAACATAAGGGACAGACTTGCTCTTGGTAGCCAAGTTGCCATTACTCCTCCCTTTGCTCTGTGCAGTCCCTATCAGACTGGAGATTTGCTTGCACCACATAAATTTAGGAGTAGGGGACACAAACACTCATTCCCACAACATCATCAAACACAGGCATCGTACGTGGGAAGGGCTTAAATCAAATTTGCGTAGAGTAGTAGTTCTCGACCTTGTTGGGATATTGGAGTTACCCATTTAAATAATTATCAGGTTAAAAAATACATTAATATAGAGGGATTTGGATCTGGGACATGTTCTGCACGTTTTAAGCTCCAAAGATGATTCAAATATGTGATCAAGGTTGAGAACCACTGGCATCAAAAGAATTCAGCACATCTTCTTGGGCTCTCATGCCAGGCAGCCACAGCTCACAGAAGGGGCCTCCTGGGTAGCTACACTCTACCTGTCCAGTGCTCTGGCCACCTGGGAGCAATCACTGCACCCACCTCTAGGGAGCCTCCCTCCTTCTCCTCTGTCCTCAATTCCCCTGGGGAGTCTCTGTGCCGTTTTCCTTTTCTCAAAAGCCACAAGCCACTCTCAAATAGATACAGCCTCCAGAACCTGGAGGAGTAGAATGGTTAGATGATAAGAGAGAAACAAAAGATTGAGACACTACATGTGAGCATCGTAGGGAAAGAGTCTCAATGCAGAGTAGAGTGCTGGGGAAATTTTAGTTATGTCAAAAAAAAGGATATTTGAGGGCTGGCCAGATAGCTCAGCAGACTAAAGCACCTGCTTAGGCCAAGCGCAGAGGTCAGGGTTTGATCCCTGTGTACCTTGCCAGCCCTGCCCTTGGGGCAAGCTGATCTGGCTATTAAGACTGGACATGGTGGCGCACACTGTAATCTAGTGCTTTGGAGGCTGAAAACAGGAGAATCATTACTAGCCCAATCTAAGCAGTGAGACCCTGTAGACCCTGTACTAAACATATTGAAAAAAGAGTATTCGAGGCTTCATAAATTTCTCACATCCTTGAAGTTGTATTGCAGTCACTGTGACAAAGTACCTGGGATAAACAAATTAAAAGGATGAAAGATTTCTTTTGGCTCATGATTCCAGAGGTTTCTGACCATGATCTCTTGCTTTTGGGCCCATGGCAAGCCAACATTATGCCAGATGCCTACAGCAGAGGAAACTGCGCCCACATGTCAGCCAAAAAGCAAAGAGAGAGAAAGAGAAGGGGCCAAAGTCCCAAACTGCCCTTCAGAAACATGCTCACAGTGACACAACTCTCTGCTGAGCCCCACATCTGGCTTCCACCACCCCCACAGCTGCTCCACAGCTGGTGACCCAGCCCTCAACACACAAGCTTCTGGTGATATTTAAAATTCAAACCTTAATAAGACCAACCAGGGGCCATTGTTTTCTCCACCTGGAAGCAGAACCTCTAGCTCTCTGGAGTTCAGGGGAGGGAGAGGGAGCAGAAAACAGAAGTGGGAGCAGAAGAAAACAGAGGCTTTAGTTACCAGCGACGCCCTGTCTTAGATTCTCCTGTGATTCAGTAAGCAGAAACCGCACGTGATACACAAGTGGCCCCCTTAGGCTTAGCACAGAGTCCTGCCCTGCGGGAGCTGCCATTTGGGAGGACAGACTCGGGCTTGTGTCCCAAATGATCAGGTAATGATTCTGCATGTGGCGCTTTTCCTGTGCAATTTTATGGCAGCAGAGAGCCCAGAAAAGAGCAATTATCTACTCTACTTCCCTTAAAGAAAGAGTCAAAACTAAGATTTTTCTAGTTTCTTATATTCTGCTCTGGAGAAAAAAAGAAGCACTTAATGCTTATTCTATTAGGTCTGTGGAAGCTATTAACTTCTAAAATTTCAGGTTATTTAACAGTTGCTGTTCAATAACACAAATAGATATACTTATTATAGACAGCTAAATTAGGTAGATACAGTCAGACAGGTCTGGGCCCTCAAGGAAGTAGGTGCAGAAGAAGAGAAGGCACTGAGACGGCATCTGAAGGCACATCTGAAGAAGGTGAAAGTCACAGGGCAGATTTTCATACTTTCCCCAGAGATAAATGGAAGTTTGAGATTATTGTTATTACCGCTGTGAGATTTCCCATTATCTCGTTGGGCGTGGGCCAGCTCTCCTACCCACAAAGACTACTACTAATAGGACTGAAGAACAGGCTATAGATTACCAACCAAGGTTAATGATGTCATCCATATGCTCTTGCTCCCACTGGATCAAGGTTACCTAAGCGACTGTACTTGTAATCATGTTGGTTGATCATAATTTTGCCCATGTTGTACCCATCTAGTAATTTTGCTCTGCAAAACTTCCTTTAAGAAGCGGCCTCACAGGCCACCCACTTTCCAGGTCCCTCCTGTCTCTCTCAGGAGCTGTTTCTCCCTCAATAAAATTTCCTACTCTTCACCTCTGTCATCCCTCAGAATTCATGCTTCAATTTGGGGGAACACAAACTCAGCATTTCTGGCATCGAATATTTCCCCATATCACATTTGTTATATTCTTCAAATCTCTACATGGAGGGCCCACTTGGCATTTATGAATGTGAATTCATGCACTCCAAAAAGTAAATGGAAAAGAAAAGTAATTTTATCAAATGATGACACAGTTGATATCCATTGCTTTGGGAGCATTTGTTATCTCTTGTATTTTTCATGTGTATGTTGTTGGTTTTAGCCAAGTACAACAGAGGATGAAAGGCCTGTATGAATAGGTCTGTAAAATTTTTTACCCAGCATGGAGGTCTTTGTTTAACCCACTGGCAAGATGGAGATCAGGCACCACATTCTTGGTAAAAAGCCTCTCTAACAGAGAGAGTGCATTCAAGGGGAAAATCGAGCTTGAATTGCTATGTCTAAGGGCAAGTTTGAAAGACAGATGGAAGGAGTAGGTTCCATGGGAAAGGAAAGAAGGAAAGAAAGGGAATGGAATGACTTGCCAAAGTAAAGCCGGCGGTGGCTGAGAGTTCTTTCAAAGCTGCCAGGAACCTCGGGAGTCATACACTTTTCTCCCCTGGGAGGAGACCCAGGGCAAAATGACAGTTCAATGACTGGAAATGCCTTTCTCTCCAGCCAGAGCCCCACTCAGAAAGCATTAAAAGAGCCAGCTAAAGCCCTTCTCTCTAATTTAGTGAAGCAATTGTAGGATCAATAAGAGACCCACAAGAATCCTAAGTAAAGGATCTCAATCTGGACTCCAGAGTCTCTAGAAGACCAACAAATGAGCTCTGAGAGCTTTGTGAAAGCCCCATAATTAATACCACAGCTGAGTTCAAGCCAACATCAAAAGGAGGATTTTGTGACAGACTTGTCATATTTAGAAACTATTTTTATTTCATAATTATTGTTCCAGTCACACATTCTGCTCTTCAGTAATGTGGATATAGTTGGCTATCCAAGCACTTCTTTGAGACAGCTAATCTTCTTGATATTTTCCAAGTTAAAGGTACATGTAGCAAAAGTAACACACTTTCTATGCATCCTTGTTAAAGCCATATGAAATACCATCTCTTGGAAACAGAATGGCCACACAGCCTCTTTGGGCAGGACACATGGCACCTGAGCTCTAGTCCAAAGCAAGATCATGCATAGGGCCTTTATGCAAATGTGTTTATAACTGGGTAACATTATCACATCTTGATTAGGTTTGCCTTCTTCCCTGCTTTTCTCTGCATACATTGTGTTTCCACAAAGGTAAGACCTAATTGGAAAATAAGTCTTTGCTAGTCATTACCAGGACACAGCAATGGCTGGTGTTGTGCAGGTTATATCTCACTGTTCTCTTGCTCAGTGGCTATTCTGTAGTGACCAGTAAGGCAAGAATAGGCTGGGTGGGGTTGGCATTGTTGGTCCTTAGTTTTCTTTCTTTCTTTTTTTTTTTCGTTTTGGCGGAACCAGGGATTAAACTCAAGTCTTTGCGCTTGCCAGGAAAGCGCTTATTCCACTGAGCCATCTTGCCAGCCCTGGTCCTTAGTTTCCAAAGCTGATTATTTTCCAGTTGTATCTTCAATAGCAAGTCCTATAGCATCTATCTTTTTATGTTTATTAATATCTGTTTTAATATATCATGTTTATATTACTTGTATAGAGTTGATACATGTACTTACTGCTTCTTAATTTTTTTCTTTTTTGAACTTCTTTTCCTCTCTTCTTTCTTCCCTCCCTTAATCTCTTGATCCCTTTCCCACTTGAGAAAAATCTTACTGCTTACTTCCTATTATCTCTTTCCTCTTCATTTATTTTTTGGGCTTTTCATAGAGGAGAAATCATGCAGTATTTAATCTTATGTGTATGATTTATTTCACTTAATATTATGGTCTTAGGTACATCCCTTTTCTTACAAATAAATCAAGTTTCTTTATGGCGGAGTAGTACTCCATTGTGTATTAATGTCTTATTTTCTTTATTCATTCATCTGTTGATGGATATACAGACCACTTTTAGGATTTAGCTACTATGAATTGTGCTGCTATAAAAATGAGTACTTTTAATACTCATTAAAAATCTTATAGTAATAATTATAAGATGTCTTTAGCTCTTTGAGAAAGATACCTATATACCTAGATCTCTGAGTCAAATTTCTAGATTCAGTTTTCTGAGGAATCTCCATACTGCTTTCCATGGTGGTGGTACTAGTTTGTGTGGAGGACCACCTGAGTGACTCTCCTTGAAAGAATAGCAGTTGTCTCCATTTTGGCTGTGTCTTTCCTATTTCTATGTATTGATAGGTACAGAGCTGGCTAAGGTTTTTCCTTATCCCTTCAACTGACTTTAAGCAATGCATATTGGTCTACTTGAGGTGTTGGCGGTAGTCTTTGAAGATGCCATGCATATTTCCCTGGTAATCCACACTTGCTGCTCTTTAATATGAGCTGGATCAAGACAGCACAAAGGGCCAATGCTCTCTAAACTGTTGGCTGGGATTGAGCCTAGAGATAGAGGCTATGACTTCCTGGGGCCTGAAAGATTATATATCAGAGTAGAATCACTTGGCCCCAAAATATTAGATACTATTTCAATAGTATAATGCAAATTACTTTTTCTGCATATCCTTGTCTCTGCATACTGCAGAGGTAAATGCAGGCCTCCTACCTAGCCCAGTTCACAGTATTCACCTGCTTCCTACAATTCTCAGCCATTCATCCCCAAGTCACTCCTCCTTCATGACTGAATAAAACCTGGGTTTGGTCCTGGGATGAGTCCTTTGCTCTAGATAGCCATCACCATGGCTGGAGTTAGGACCACTGGACTCTCCATAACTACAAATGTGCCTTAATATCTTTATTCTTGCCATGGTTGAACTGGAAGTGGTAGGTTGGAACTAACTTGATGGGATTCCAATAACTTATCCATGTGATTACAAATATAAACTTCCTGGACTGATGTGAGGACCAAAACGTGCTCCCTATTATTTCCATTTTCACCAACCACATATAAGAGTCCCTTTTCTCCCCAGAAACATCACCACATTTGTTATTATTTGATTTCTTGAGGATGTTCATTCTCTCTTGGGCAAGATGAAATCTCAGAATTGTTTAAATTTGTATTTCTCTAATGGCCAGGTATGTTACTAATATTGTATTTCTTGGCAATTTGTACTTCGTCTGTGAAGTATCTATTCCTTGCATTTGCCCATTTTTTGATTGGGTCTTTTATTTAGGAAGAGTCTAGTTTTCATTTTGGGGTTCTTTATATATTCTGGATATGAGTCCTTTATATTCAAAAATTCAGCAAGAGCAACTCAGCAAGAAAATAGGAAAGGAAGAAGTTGACTTAACGTTATTTGCAGATTACCTCATCCTCTACAGAGAAGACCCAAAGGGCCAGCCAGATAGCTTGCCTAGGCAGAGTGCAGCGGCTGGATCCCCAGGCAGCCGAGCTAACCCTGCCCCCGGGGCAGGCTGAGATGGTGATTAAGACTGGGTGTGGTAGCATGCACCTGCAGCCCCAGCACTTGGGAGGCTGAAAACAGGAGAATCACTCTGAGCCTTATCTAAGTAGTGAGACCCTGTAGACCCTGTACTAAAATTAAAAAAAAAATAGAAGACCCAAAAAACCCACCAAAAGACTTCTTAGGATTAATAACCACATTCAGTAGCAAGATAATAATTCAATACACAAAAATCAGCAATTTTTCTGTGTACTAAAAATGAACCCACTGAACAAAGTCAGGAAAAAATACCATTCACAATAGCACTAAGAGAAATTAAATATCTACAATTGACTTAATTAAGAAAGTGAAAGACTCTACAGTGAAGACTACAGAATTCTAAAAAGGAAAACCAAACATCAGAAAATGAAAGATATCCCCTGTTCCAGGATAGACAGAATCAATATAGTCAAAATGGCCATGCTTCCAAAATGATATACAGATTTAATGCAACTCCTATCATACCAAGAGCACAAAGGATCTACAGAATAAGGTACAGGATTACAAGATAAACCCTGAGGGGACTTCACTGACCTTGTCAGAAACAAAAACTACATGTTTTGGTATATAGGTCTTGCCCTACCTAGGTCTTAATCATCCAGCAGAAAAGTATAAAAATGAGGTATACATTGCAGGGCCATAATAGTAAGTTGAGCTGTAAATGGCTGTGGTCAACTTCTTCAGATAACTCACTATTGTTGTGTATTGCTGGACTGTGTTGGATTGTGTCACCAAGTTCAGGCACCTAAATTGGTTGAATGACAATGGAGTGCCCATCTTTGACAGGGGTAGACAAAGAAAGGAAGAATCATGATTTGTGTGCATGGACAGTACAGTTGGGATAGATAACGCCGTGCTTCTACATAATTCTATGAGAGGCAAGTTTTCCACTAATGGTGGTTGGACAGGATATTATGTCAGCTTCTAGTGCTATGGACAACCATAGACCTGTTTAAAAAAATCCTAAAATTTATTTGGAACCAGAAGAGACCCAGAGTGGCAAAAACAATCCTCGGTAATGGGAGCAAAGCAGCAGACCTGAGATTATATTAAAAAGTTACTGTAGGGCTAGGGAGATGGCTCAGTAGAATAAGTGCCTGCCTGACAAGCACAAGGGACTGAGTTCAATCCCCGGTTCTGAAAAATAAAGTTACTGTGATTAGAAAAAATTACTGGCAGGGGCTGGGGAGATGGCTCAGTGGAATAAGCGCTTCCCTGGCAAGTGCAAGAGCCTGCGTTCAATCCCCAGTTCCACCAAAAAAGAAAAGAAAATAGAAAAAATTACTGGCATAAGAATAGGCATGAGGAGCAGTGGAACATAATAGAGGATGCAGAGGCAACCCCTAGCACTTGTAACTATTTCATCTTTAACAAAGGGCCAGGAAAAAAAAAATACAGAGAAGAAAGACAGCCTTTTTAATAAATGGTGTTGAGGCTTTTCACACGCAAAAGATTGAATCTGAAACTATGTCTCTCACCAGATACTAAACTAAAATCAAGACAGATCAAAGAACTAAATATTAAAACCGAAACACTTAGCCTTCTGGAAAATTCAATAGATAAAATACTTAAAGTCATAGATAGAGGCAAGGACTTTCTGAACAGAACCCCAGTTGCACAGGAAATAGTATGGAGAATCAACAGATTAGATCATATCAAATTAAAAATCATCTCCGCCGCAAAAGAAACAACCAACAGAGTGAAAAGAAAACTTACAGAATGGGAAAAACACTTGCCAATATCCAGTCTTTTAAAGATGTTGCCAGGATTTTACACATACAGTTTGGTATATTTTATGTTAAATCCATAGGATGAAGCGTTGTCTGAGAGCAACTTGTAGAAATTCTTACAATCACCCCTGAGCATTACACATGCTTACACCTGCCCAGTGGGTGATCACATGTAGTGAGAAGCAGAAGGCTGCCATGCACAACACATTCTATAAGGTGACTGCTCTTCTGCATGTGTTCTTTTTCTGCAGTTCTACTATGTGTAGTGGGTGAACTTAGGTCCTTATCTGAGGCATCTGCTCTTTCAAGACATTTAGAAGAAAGTAGATGTTAAGACCTTATGTTGTCTTTTTCTTTTAATTGGTGGGCATGACCATCTTTGGGAATGGGATTGCTGAACTTGAGATCTTGCGGGAGAAGGATGCAGACAGAAAGACTATATGCCCGTGAGTAGTTAGACAAATTGGGGCTGTCTGGTCATTGTTCTATATGCTCATTTTAGTTCATATTGGTGTTTATGTAAGGGGAAAACAAGTCTAAATGCCTAAAGTATGGTAACATACAGGCAGCTAAATAATTCCTTTGCAAATGACATTCACTTGGTTTATGAGGATGTCTCCCAAGAGGGACCTTCACCAACTTACCTCTCAGCTGAGCTAGACATGTGCTCTGCCTTCTTGCTGGGGTGATTCAGGAGATGAAGAGGAAGGGGCCTCCTTGCTTATACCTTCCTATCTAGAAGACAGTCTTGTATTACAAGCATGTTTCTGTCTGCACAATTTTTATTATGTGCCTGAGCTTATTATAGACAATGTTTGTTCTTCAGGGATGTTGAAATGATGAGATATAATGAAAGTAGAGCTAGAGAATTAACTAAATTCTAAGGGTCTTTTGTTATATTTAAAGATAAGCATGTTGGATGTGGTGTAATTAAGTTACTGCTGAGCACTGCACTTCAGGATGTGTTCGTCAGTTGGTGGTGAGGAGCAGAAGGTTCAAAGAAAGAACTATGAAGATGTGCTCGTGCTTCTGTCTTAGTGATAACCCCTGGTGAGCCAGTGTACATTTTCTGGAGACACTGTATGAATATAGCATTAAATAATTCAATAGAAACAGATTCTTGCTAGTGTTTTCTTAGGAAATATCTGATCATTCTCTTAGAGGCACTGTACTCACTATACTGGGCTGCTTTGCATCTCAATCTAAAATGATCATTGAAGAAATGCTTCATTTTACTGTAACTCTACCATCAGCTTTATTCTTAAGGCTGTTGCCATTTTTGTGTTTTTTTCCTGGTTGAATTGCTGTAGTATATTCCTGCATATCAAAATAAGTGGGACTTTGAGTCATTGTGTTGACAGTCACGATATCATGAAAAATTATAATTCAAACTGTGGAGTCTCAATTACCTAACATGTGTTCAATTCACAAGAGCTGAGGACAAGGTCAAATGTAAACTGCTTGTGATTAGGCCTGATTTTTGTGTCCTTTGCTGTTTTATTTTCAATAATGCATGTATTATTGTTTGTTTGTTTGTTTGTTTGTTTTTTCAGTAATGGGGATTAAAGTCAGGACCCTTCTCTTGCCAGGCAAGCACTTATTCTACTGAGCTATCTCTCCAAGCCCAATACATGTATCATTACCTTTTGGAAGTTTAAGAACTTTTGATTGATTGATTGATCAGTCAATTGATTGGTTTTGAGACAAGGTCTTGCTATATATTTCAGGCTGGTCTTGAAATCACTATGTAGCTCAGGTTAGCCTCACATTCACAGAAATCCTCCTGCCTCAGCCTCCTGAGTGGTAGGATGTTTTATTTCTTTAAGATACTATGTTGATCTTATTTGTATATATTTATAATATATGTGCATATTTGTAAGAAAACTTCAAACATTTACAGATTCAAAGAAGTTATGAGTTCCCCAAAATTAATATTGCTCTTTTCTAATGCCTCTCTCTACTCTTTTATTATTATGGCAGAATATAACACAAAATTCATCTTTTTAACCATTTTTAAGTGTGTGTAGGAATCAGTGTCATTAAATACATTGACTTTGTCATACTATTATTGTCACCATCTATCTCTACAACTTTTTCCATCCCTTAAAGCTGCACTTCTATACGTACTAGACAATCACTTCCTATTACTTCTTAGACACCCTTCTGGTGATCACTATTCTACTTTCCATTTCTATGAATTTTACTTTTGGAACCTCATGTAAGTGGAATCACACAACATTTGCTTTTTCTTATTTAGTTGATTTTTCTAACTTAATGCCTTTAAGGTTTACACATATTCTAGTGTATGTCTGAATTCAGTTCTTTTTAAAGATAAGATAATTCTCCATGGTATGTTATACCACAGCTTACTTCTTGATCTATGGATGGACACTTTCATTGTTTCCACGTTTTTAGTTTTTATGAATAGTGTTGCTGGGAATATGGATATTCAAGCATCTGTTTGAATTCTGCTTTCAAGTTTTTTTTTTTAATATATTCCCAGAAATAGAATTACTGGATCCTACAGGAAAAATGACTGTTCTGTCCCTCATGTGGCTTCATCATTTCCTTTTTCCACAATCTGTGCATAAAACTGCTTTAAAAGAGTTCAAAATCTGCTGAATAAGCCAGCCTGTGTGTCAAGGCCTGTGAGAAGGATAAGCAGGAAGAAAAGAGAGTTAATTCGTGGCAGAATTGTTACCAAGTTTCCACAAGGCGCACTGGCATCAGTGTCATACTAAGCCTCTGCACAGCACCGTGAATGTTAACTAATTCACATCCAGAAATGAGAAAAAAATACTCTTCCCAGTACTATGGACGGTGGCAGAGACCACCTGAGAGCAGGGGAGCTGCTCAGGCCCCTTCCTCAAGCATCTGCAGGGTCACAGATCTGTCAGCAGACAGAACAGGGAACATAAAATGATATCTCGTTATATGGTTCTTTAGAATAATAAACACATTGAAAAAGTATATGGGAGCCATGGGGCTTCTTGTTTAATATATTCCTCAAGAGTTTCCAAGAGCACTAGGTGAAACCTCAGCCCCAGAAGCTACCCAAAGTCCACTGGCATACCAACTGGTTAATATCCTTGCTGTAAACCATGTCAATTGCTGCTTATCCAGTCTGAATACAGAGGTGAAGACAACAATACCTTTACTTCAAAGTGTTTCTGATTGAACAGGATTAATTTGGAATTAATCTGGTTAGCCTAGAAATCACTGCTTTGAGAAGTTTGTCCTGGAGTCTGTCACAAGAAGGAGTTCTTCCAACTCTGACACCAATCTCTTCAAATCAATGAGTCAAACACATTAAAAAAAAAAAAATTCAGTTAGGGCTCAGGTACCCCATCAGATCCTCCACATACAAAACTATTTTCCATGGAATCATCAGGAAACTTTGCTAATGCATCTACTTTATTATTATTAAAGACTTCTTCTGGTCACCAAAAGATCCTAATTACCTAGGCATATTACTGAAATTTATGAACATGTCTAAGTCTATTGAATTATCCATTAAGTCAACAAATTTTTATTGTTGCAGAGAGTTAGGTATTAATTACTGAGGTACAGACATTACTGCCTTAGGGCATTTTACTGACAAGTAGGAGAGACCAAGACCACAGTTACAGTGTAGAAATTGTAGTGACAAAGGTAAGCTCTAGGTTTGTAGAACTTCGTAAGTCACCCTGCAGTGGAGATGCTTGTGAGAAGTTCTATTTGTAAAAGATTTTCCTACTTCCTATTATCTGTCTTTTATTTTGTCCTTTATTTATATTGTGTGTTTCTCGTATTTAAGCCTGTGTCTTATTTATGTCACTTAAAATTATGATCTCAAGCTGCAAAGTTAATCACAAATGCCTCGTTTCTCACTCTATGGCTGAAGGAAGTGATGTGCTATGACCTACATTTTACAAAGATCATTATGGCTGTTAGATTAAAAATGGATTAAAGTTGGAGCAACAGTGGTCGCTTAAGAATCTATTTTAATAAGCCCAGTGAGATAGTAATTAGGTTGTCTGAGGGCAATAATAATAGAGATGGTAGGTGTATGTGAGATATAACTTTTTTGACGATATAAACCACAGAGCTCACTATGGCCTGCATCTGAGGTAGAAGGCAAGAGGTGAAGGAAATAGATACACTAAGGATGAAGTTTCAAGTTTGGGGTTTTAGAAACTGAGTGGATGGTAATAATATTGAGATACTGATATGCAGAGCAGTGGAAAAGGAGAATTAGATGGGACTGAACAGAAAGTAGGTTAAAAATTCACTTGCAGTCTGGGGAGAGAGCTCAACAGCATAAATATCTGACTGGCAAATGCAAGGTCTCAAGTTCGATCCCTGATATCAGAAAAAAAAAATCATTTACAATATATTCAGTTTGAGATTTAAGTATATGAGCCATTAATTGAATATGTCAATAGGTATTTTAACAGACTCAAACCCATGGGAAAATTAAACATAGCCATTTAGAAATTATAATTAGATGATGTTTCAAAGTCACAGGAAAGGAGAGTAGGACAGAGTCAAAGGAACAGGAAGAGAAGAGGATTTAACAGGAAGGTCTAAAAATATCTACTTAGAAGTCAGAAAGGGGCAGTGTAATCAGCAAAGGGGCATGAGAAGAAGCAATCTCACAGCTCCTGTGGATGAGGACAAGCCCACAGGGAAGCTGATAGTATTTCTGCCTAGGGTCGAACCTCATAGCAGGGCTTCCTTTCCCTGCAACAGGGTGTGAGCTTCTCCCACAATATTCAGTAGCTGGGTACAAGCACAAAAGAAGTATATTATTGGATTTTCCATAGCCATAGGATTGCATTCAAAAGAACAAAGGAGGTATTTGCTTGATGGGCCACTTATTCTAATGAAATCAGCGCAGAAGAAGCCAAAGGATGACTAATGACAAAGATCTTGCATCAGTGGATTCATAGTCTTGTTTTCCCTTTTCTTGAGAAGGGTCTTACTATGTAGTTCATGCTGGATTGTGCTCACTTTTGTAGCCCCCAGGCTGGTCTTGACTTTTCAACTCTCAGTGATCCTCCTGTCTCAACCTCCCAAGTGCTGGGATTACAGGCGTGTACCATCATTCCCAGTTCTTCATAATCTTTTTATATTCAAGATTCTATGTTGTGAGCCATCTAGACTAAGGTTTTTCAACTTCTTTGGGCACCTAGATAAAATTTCTTCCTGTGCTGTGCAATACGGGTTGGTTAGCAGCATCCATCTACCCACTAGACACTAACATCATACCTCCCAGCCTACAACACCCAAAAAATGGCTCCTGACATTCCCACATGTCCCCTGATGGAGAGGGGTCCAGAATTTCCACTGGTTAAGTTCTTCTGGCCAGGAATGGTGGTATACTCCTATAATCTCAGCACTTGGGAGGCTGAGGCAGGATTGCTACAAGTTCAAGACCAGCCTAGGCTACATACTGAGTTCAAGGCCAGCCTGAACTATACAGTAAGACCCTGTTTCAAATAAAACAAACAACAAAAAGAAGACCACATTCTTTTACAGTAAGTGAGCAAAAAGGAGAAAAAGTAGTAGACAGACATGGGGTGTTTAAAGGTTTAAAAAGCAATCAGCTTCATCTCTGGTATCAATAAGCCCAGAATATGAGCAGGCTTAAGTGAGAGGAGGATCATTGGAAAATAAGGTTAAGGAAAGAAAAAGAATGAAAAGCAGAGTATTATATCACACATTTTTGTTGAATATTTTGGTGTGAGGTTTTTTGTTTTTAAGAGAATGAGGTTAGCAGCAAGAAAAAGAAAAAGTGAGAACTTAAAAACAGAAAAAGTCAGAGAAGCATATGGCAAAGAATTCTAAATAATGGGGACAAGGCTGAGGAAAAAAAACCCAGGCTGTGGTTTTGCAGGAGAAAAGCAAAAGGTCTGGAAGCAGCAACTGGGAGCAAAGGCTATAGAAAGCCAGGCCCCTCGGACTCCTGCATAAGCAAGGGAGTAGGCAGCACGCGGCAGGCCCAGCACTATGGAGAGAGCCGGCCTCAGGTGGACTGCCCGATGGGGTGAAGAAGAGGGGCGGCTGCTTCTTCATACCATGATTAACTCACAGTTTCTCTGAAAGTTGGCCTAGCCTCTGACGTTTCTCTTTCATACTTACTCAATTTGAAAAACAAATCTGTGCTATTAGAGGTCAGGAGCGGCAATGCAGAAGGATTCAGGGGCGCTCTAGCTCCAGCCCATCGCTGGAGTGACTCCTGCCCACAGCTTTTGCCGCATGAGTATACTGGGGAATGGACAGCCCCGGCAGTCCAGTTGTGCTTATTTTCCAGGACTTGCATAATCAGATGAGATTGGCTGAGACCTTGGCAGAAATGCTGCGATTGGGAGAAAGAGCATGTCGCCGCACAATCACGGGGTGCAGTCCAGGCCCTGGAACCCTAAGGCTTTACCGGAACCTGGCATCTCAGTGGTTGCGCTTGAAAGTCACACAAAGTTTGTTCCATGTTTGAAGCCCTTAAGGGAAAAGCTAAATGGAAAACTTGAAGTGGTCTTTTGAAAAGTTGGGGCCTAAAAAAAATGGATCTTAGCAATCACAATTTAGAAAGAACACCCATTGTCCTTCCACAAGAGATTTTTCTGAGTTTGGGAATAAAAGCAAATTCTTGATCAGAAGATACTCCATGTAAAGTAGTCCAAATGTGCCCTGTGAATAATGAAAACACAGCCCTTTGGAAACTTCTAAATGATCTTTATACTTGTTCTTCTATGTATAGATACCTCCCAGAAGAGCTATATATGTTTATTAATGAATGCCTGTACAAAAGACCTAATTCAAATCCGACAAATCCAAACTTGTATTGTGTATTAAGTGTGCTTTGGACAGTATCTTTTGAGATTAAGTTTCTCCCCAAGGTGCCTTCTTCATTATTTTGACATATATGCCAAGAATAGACTACTAGTTCATAAGGGTTCATTAAAACACCAAAACCTGTGTTTAATTTAAATAATTTCTCACAAAAATGTATTTACTGAATACTTAACTCCTTCTAACTACGATGCATTTTTTCACATGATGAAGCAAAGTTTTGGGAGCACAGAGCCTTGCTAATCCAGCACCTACATTAATTGACTGCATGGGATCTAATGACTATGGAGTAAAATTGAAATAGAGTAAAAATTGAAATGAAAGTGAAACCATCTGTAACCTACCCTCAGGACTTTACACACCTTTTTTTTTTTTTTTTTTTTTTAATGTATTCAGTACAGGGACTACAGGATCTCACTATGTAGATAAGACTCATACGGATTCTCCTGTTTTCAGACTCCCAAGCTTTGGGATTATAGGCGCATGACCACGCCCAGTTTCAATTGCCATCTCAGTGTGCCCTGGAGGTAAGGCGCTTCTGGGATCAAACCCCGGGCGACTGCACTGTGCCTAAGCAGGTGCTTTATTCCACTGAGTTATCTGGCCAGCCCAAAACGTGAGATGAATTCTTTTTTTTTTTTTTTTTTTTTTTTTTTTTTTCTGGCTCAGGCTGCCTTAAGGGCAGGTCTGGTACAGCATGTGAAGCAGGGAATGAACCACTGTCCCTGCGCCTGACTTGAGTTTGCCCAACCAGGCACTTTAAACACCTGAAAGCCCCCTATGCACCTTTTTGAAACTATAAACTGTTCCACTGATGATGACAGTAAATGGCTGCATGATAGCATCATAGATTTACACCATTAGAGAAACTGACTGTCGAGATATTAGCTGAGCAGTTTATTTGGAAAACATGACACAAAGGAAAAAAATAACTATACTGGAAGGCAGATGGCGGAGGCAGCAGTTTAGGCAGCGTCCTTCTTAGATCTCAGGTAATAGGATAACCAACTAAAGAGCATGAGTAGGGCCAGCCAGACAGCTCAGTGGACTAAAGCACCTGCTTAACCAAATGCAGGGGCTGCAGTGTGATCCTTGGTGTGCCAGGCAGTCTGTAATCCTAGCTCTTGGGAGGCTGAACATAGGCAAATCACTACAAGTTTGATCTACTTGGAGAATCTTTCCTTCCATGCTAAGAAAGTCACACTTTTTTATATAAGAAGTGAGGAGTCACTGAAGCGTTTTTTAAATAGAAAAGCATCTAGGTCAGATTCCCTAAATAGAAAAGACTGCTCTCCAAAGTGTGAGGTTAATAGGGGTCAAGTGGGAGGCTGAGAAATCAGGGAAAGCTGTCTTGGAATAGTCCAGAAAACAAATGATGAGGAAATGAACTAAAGTCAGTAAGAATGGGAATACAGAGGAGACAAAGGACTTAAAAGACTCTTAAGTAAGAAGAGATTGGTTACTAACAAGATAGGAGTTGAGGTTTGCAAAGAGCAGTGAACTAGACCAGGAAGTCTAAAAAAGAGGATATAGCAAGAATTTCTATTTTAAAAATTACCTCTGTTCATGAAAACTTAAAGTCCATCATAATAAAACTACTTACACCACATCCACAACCTGTCCTCTGCTGGGACAAAGCACACATCCATTCCATATACTCTGAGCTTCCTGGGGACTAGAGTTTCACCGTCTCATTCAGCAGTTATCCACCTTAGTCCATATTTCCTAAAAACAGTTTTAGATGTTTTTTAGTGGTTGTGTTGTGTTGTGCTTGGGATGGAGCCCAGGGCTTGTGCATGCTAGACAAAGGCTCTGCCACTGGCTTACCCCAGCCCTAGATGGAGTTAAGTTTATTGACCAGGATAAGAATAGAACTTAAACAAGGCATTTTGTTTTTATTTCTAAAAGAGAAAAAAAGAATAATCAATAGAAATAGAGAAATTATAGAATGTATCAGAAAAGAAAAAGTAATGTACCAAAGAAAGTCATTTACCAAATATCACCACAATAGCTAATTTTTGTCTGTTTTCTTTACTGATAAATCCCCAGCATCCCACCCATAAAGACCCTTAAAAATATTTACTGTGATATATCCTTTCCATAAAGATTAGTCAGGCATTTTACTAAGAGTCAGGCATTGTACTAGATGCCATGATATAAGGATATAAGAAAATGTGAGTCTTCAATGGCAAAATGCCAGGCTTCGGACCAGTCTATTGGGGTGCCACGAAGTACCTGGAGCTAGCCCTGGAAAATCTTACTTGGTCCCAAACCTTCACTGGTGCCATTCATGTTTGTGCATGACACACCCACATTTCACCACCAAGGGGAGGCACGTGCAGTGGCCCAAGTTCACATCCTTGGGAGTAATATTTTTCCTCTTTATGCAGTCTACCTGAGGCCTCCCACATGCTTTTCTTCAGCTCCTATTCTGTAAGGCTCCTGGGATTTTTTCCACATTGGAGCAAATGACATTAATCATTCAGAAAGCCGCAGGGACAAATCTTAGCAGTCAGGCGTAAGCACAGAATGAGTATCTCTGTTTGAAGTCAAAATATGGCATTGAATGTTGCCAGGGATGTGGCCCAAAGCTGACCTGCTGGCAGAAGCTGGGGCACAGCTCCAGGACAGGCAGAACTAGGCCCAGGGAAGGTGAATCCAACCCCTCCACTCCTCCAGGGTTTCCATTTGCGCCCAAGGTTCCAAGAGATAAAACTGTTGGCCAGGTGGGCAATCCCGAAAGCTCAAGCCCATCATGCCACACTAACCAACAAAACAAAGTCACTGATGTCCCCTCAAAGCTTTCTTCGCTGGTGGTAGTTTTCCTCATGAACAGGAATCAATTGGATTCTGCAAAATATACCTGCGACTGGGACGGGCTTTGGAAGGAGCACAGTGTCCAGTGCGTGTATGGGTGGGCAACACTGCAGACACCTGCCACGGTCTTCCCATAGAAGGAGCCTTGCATCTGTCCTCCCAGACATACGTATCATTGTCTGTTACCCTGTTTATATCATTAGCTCTCCTTGTTTTTGCTTCTATTTTTCACTCTTCAAGTTAAAATACAAATAAATAAAATAAAAAGAAAAGAAAAAAAAAAAGTATGTACCACGGAAGTGGTACACAGCCACTTCCAGCTGACCTGTGAATTGGCTATCACTTTACCTACAGTACTGAATCCCAGACCTTAGTGGAGCAGTGCAATGGGGTCCACTTCTCATGAAGTCAAGGAATGAAATTGAGAAGAAAGGAGGTAAACAAGAAGAATGTTTATCAAGAAGAGATAAATAGCTTTCAGTACTCAGGAGGGGATCCAAAAGTAGGTTCCCATGGAGGATCTTTCTCTAGGAGTTTTTAATTCAGAAAAGTGACCAAGTCTCAGGCCCCTTTAAATCAAACTAAGGTCAGCCTATAGGACTTAAATTAGGAATGGGCACCTAGCAAAGGTGTCTGCAGGTTCCTCTTGGACTCTAGTCCATCTAAGTGGTTTATTAAAAGTACAAAGTCAAAAAGAAAAAAACATTCCCCAGATAGGACCATAAGTTATCACAGTGACTATCCATCACCTCGCTTGTTACACTCTTGGACTTAAATCGTCCCTCTGACTCTCATTAGCTCTTGCCCTCAATTTCTGCTTATCTGACCAAGGCCTGGTCATCCTGATGCT
This sequence comes from Ctenomys sociabilis, assembly GCA_004027165.1. Taxonomy (NCBI): domain Eukaryota; kingdom Metazoa; phylum Chordata; class Mammalia; order Rodentia; family Ctenomyidae; genus Ctenomys; species Ctenomys sociabilis. The sequence continues at coordinate 26,364 of PVKA01025889.1, forward strand.
ATCTCAGGCCCAGTGCCTCTAGCTGCCTGTGTCTTCTGCCGAACTTGCTTACCTATAATATCAGGATTTTGAAGTTTCCCTTCCTCAACTGCAACATACCCTCCAGCTGCTTCCACCACCCTGTTCTGTCTTAGTGTTTAAACCTAAGATCAACTCTCAGAAAATTCACCCTCTTTATTAAGGGACATTATGTTTTTCTGACTCAGTACCCTCTTTCTGGCCTTCTTTGAATTGAACAATCAAGGAAAAATGTGAAATTGCCTATGCATTTATTTTCCACTTAGCCTAAGATGGCAGCCTCCCTGGATTCTAATGTATGTTCTACTAAAGAAATTTCTCTGGATACCAAAATGGTTTGGGAGAACTTGTTACTTTCTTCTTATGAAAGTTCACTGCCAAAACTCAGTGAAGGAGAGGAATGGGAGTGAGTGCCCTCCTCCACCACCTTCAGGAAGGGATTCACTCCGGGCCTCTCAAAGCTCTTCTGCCAGTATTGCAAACATTCCTTTTTTTATAGTTGAGTGTTCTTGAAGCATACAGGGCATGTCTCCCTGAGAAGTATAAAGTGCTGGTGGAATAAAATCCCTGAGTTCTTCATGTAGGAGCTATGGGCTTCGAGGAAACCATAATAGCCAATTTTTTACCAGAATTTTGGGCTTTAAGACATAGTTGGGGGGCCAGGGAGATGGCTCAGTAGAATAAACGTTTGCATGGCAAGCACAAGGGCCTGAGTTCAATCCCCAGTTCCACCAAAAAAGAAAAAAAAGACACGGTTGGATTTTTCTGCACAAATGAGCCATAATCGTAATTACATTCTCTGAAGGATCTGATATCAGCTGAGTTCTCCAGGAAGCAGACTGAGACAGTGTTCAGAGTACAAAGTGCACTGGGGACTAATATCTTGGAAAGGAAATTGGCCAAGATGAATGGTGTCATAAAGTACCTGCCAGCCTAACAGGGAGCTCCAGAGCAAAGGGCGCCTCTGGCTCAGAGTGCAGGCCTGGAGCTGCTACCATCCTACAATAAGACAAGGCCTGGGTAAACTTTAAAATCATAATTTGTCTTGAAATATATATGACCCATCTTGAGAAAATAGGAAGGCACTTGTACCAATGCTTTTTAAGCTATGATGATGGTGTCCACTTCAAGGACAGCCAGACCTTGCTGTCTCATAGCATGGACTTCTTGAAGAGAAGTGTGACCTTGTCTGTGACAGAACCCTGAGGGAAGATGTGCTGCACAAGTGGGTAAGGGAGCTTTTACCACGTAGCAGTTACTAGAACACTGACTGCTAAGAATTACAGGCCTCAGAATTGTGAGAGCTGGCAGCTGCTCACCTGTAGATCTCTACCAGGTGTTCACAAGAAAGGTTGGGGCTGGGCAGCACATCAGAGCACAAGGCCCCTTGGTGTCCAGGCTTGGAGGAAAAAGTCACCTGAGTCTACCAGAAAGGCTTAAAGCTTCACCTGGACCCCACCTTCCTACAAAAAAAATATCATAAGTTTCTTGGGAGAGGACAGCAGATTTTGACACAGGTGCTTACAGGAAAGTGAAATCCAGGAGTGGAATAGGGACATTGAAGGGAAACGCTTGCCCCCCACTCCAGCTGCACCTTAAACATAAGAAAATTCTGGAGTAGTTCAAAACTACTGATGCACTGAAAGCAACCACAGCCACAGCAAGACCCAAATCCAGCTCAACTCAACTCCAACATTAATACAAATTAGCCAGGCCCCAATATTAATAGTTTAGCAGAGGAGAAAGGAGGAAGAGTACCTATTTCTGGGCATAAATTTATCCTGTCATCCATTAGTATCTGTCAGGGATGGTTCCAGAATCCTGCAACCTGTAAGTATAAAAGAAATGATTATATTATCTTTCAACTTTTCAGCATGTTTGAAATTTTCCACAATGTATAATTGGTGATTAGAGATCAGGCTTTGAACAAGAATTCAGTTCCAGGACTGTAGAAGAAGCTCAGCACTGACATTCCTCTTTTAGTGCCTTTTTAATGACTGTTTGAATTTAGGATTGAGGTGCGCTGTTTAGATTAGGATGCAGGAACATGCGCAGCAGTGTGGCCTTGTGGTAGCTTCTTCTACAGTACAGTACTTTAATTTTTGTACAGCACGGTGCTATACATAGTTTTATATTCTGTTACACATTATAGTACTGCATAGTTAGGCAAATAAAGGTAAAGTCATAAATTGAAATTTCTTTTAACCATTTCCTTCATTTCTTTGTTCTGAATGTTGTAATGTACACGCTGTATAGAATTCTTCATTTAGCAACCAATTCATTTATTGACCTTGTTTCAGGGATTGGAACTTAATTGTCAAAGGAAAAAACGTCTGCACTATCTCAGTGATCTTCATAACTTTCCAGAAACCCTGAGTGATCCCTTGAGCCTATTGTTTGTTTGTCCTTAATTTTAAGTTATGGTTTTGTTATGTAGTTCAGGCTGGTTTTGAACTCACAGAAATCCTCTTGCCTCATCCTCCTTAGTGCTATGTGCCACCATGCCTGGTACCATGGCATAAGAATGTGCTGTTCTTATAAAGATGTCTTAAAAGTAAGTGTTCCTGGAAGTGGTGGTAGTACACAAATGTGTAGCCCTTTGAAGGCTTGTATTAGGATTAGTACAAGGATGACTAATCCTTGTACTAATCCTAGCCCTTGGGAGGCTGAGGCAAGAGGAGTAAATTCAAGCCTTTGGGGGGCTGAGGCAAGAGGATTACTGTAAGTTCAAGGTGGCCAGGGCTACAAAGTGAGCTCAAGGCCAGCCTGGGCTGCATTGTGAAATCCTGTCTAAAAAGACCAAAAAAAAAAAGTATCCCTGAACAATGACCTCATTCTACTACTATTTTATTGAACATCTAATAAATGTCAGTATTATGTGAGGCCCTGAGGATACATACATTAAATAAAAAGCTTTCAGTGAACTTTGATAAAGTCTACAGGAGGATGTCTGGGTTCCCTGCACACGTCCATTGGCTCTCACTGATAGTGGCCCCCTCTGCTCTTTGTTTCAGGAATGTAGTCAGCAATTAAGCCACACTTCTGGTGATGAGTCATGTCTGAAGGAAACCACTCAAGGAAACTCCATCCTTTACCCTCTATTTGATCTAGAGACAGACAGGTGAACCAGTCTGGATAATACCATGAAAGCCAACATCTGTTGGGAGTGTCTTTGTAGGCTTTTCCTTCCTTGTAACAGAGCAAGCAGAGGAGGGAAAGTCCTTTCTCTCTGCCACTTACTTCCTGCTTGGGCTCTGCCTTGGCTTCAAGCCATGGCGTTTGTCATTACCTGTGACAGGAGACACACTGAAGATGACAGAGGAAAAAGAAGGGTGACCTGTCCCTTTGGGACTTCATGGGGCAGGACTCTCCCCTAGACATTCCTCACTCCTGATCACAATTTTGATTATACAGTAGTCAAAAATCCATGTGAATATTTCTCATCAGACACTTCGTTACTCTATTAGGAGCCTTTGACCCAGCAATTCCACCTTCAGACATTTTCTGTAAGGATGTGGCTAAGCATTTGTTTAATGACTCACAATTATATGGAACATAGGTGTTGCTCCTAACAGTAAAAATAAATTTCTAGCTAACTTCAACATCCAATAATAAAATGTGAAAAAATAATAGAATGTGGGTTGAATAAATCATACAGTTGTACTGGTAACTTCAGTTAGCTACAAATGTGATAACATAAGAGTTTATAAAACCATGGAAGGAAGGTATATTTAGAAACAAAGTCTAAGTCACAGACAAAAAGATGAACTTTATAGTTTCCTTTGTGGAGAACATGCCTATATGCACAGAGAGGAAAAAACAAACAAACAAAAAAAAGGTATATGTCAAAGTCTTAATGGCAGTCCTCTTAGAATTATGAGCACTGAACATTTTTTATTTCCATTTGTTCAGATTTTTTAATTTTTCTCCATTTAACATATACTTCCTTCTTTGTATTTTCCATAGACCCTCGAATCATGCTGGACACCAGTTGGTATTTAACTAATCCAAAATTAATGAGATAGAGTTTCTTTTCTTCTTTTTTTTTTTTTTTTTTTCTTTTTTTGTCTTTTTGAGACAGGGTCTTACTATGCAGTTCAGGCTGGCCTTAAACTTATTTTGTAGCTCAGGCTGGTCTTGAACTCACAACAATCCTCCTGCCTCAGCCTCCCGAGTGCTGGGATTACAGGCCTGCGCCACCACGCCCGGCTGATAGAGTTTCTAAGAGAAATCATCTTGGCCTTCTTGCCTTCAAATAATTCACAATACACTAAAAGCTTTGGTGAGTAAGAAGACTCGACCAGCAGATGACTTCAGTTCATCCTGAACAATGACTGTGCACTTTTGAGGTACATCCTAATCCTCAGAAGTCTGGGTTGCAGATCCCTTTCCTCTGCAACCACTCCTATCCCTGTTCCCTGCTTGGGCCACCTGCCCACCACCATACTGGAGGGGCTGTTGGGTCTGCACAACAGCAGAGGAAGGAGAAGGAACTGGGTTAGGCATACTGAGCTATTGAGCTGAGGGGACAGAAAACATAAAGACACTACTTAAGCCACAGACCACTTAAAAGCTACTAAGAGCTTGACATTCTTCCTCAATGCAGGAGGGATTGTTTAGCAGCCATCAGGATTAGATTAGGAGCTGAGGACCTCAACGTGAATAAGCCATGGTCCCTGCCCCTCACTCACTCACCATTCATACTGGAGCAGAGACCAACAGCTAAAATGTGACCCTTGCAATGCTAGATAAACTGGCACACTGATAAGAGAGAGAGAGGGAGGGAGGGGGGAGAGAGAGAGAGGGAGAGAGAGAGTTGACCACTTTGGGGAGATTTACTTTTTTATTCATTTTAATGAGAAAAAAGATAAAATAGCAATGAAACAGTTTCAAAACAGGTTATTAGGACAGTTACAATAATTAATACATTGCATATTTTTGTTTTCCTAATAGTTATACAGAGGACAAGATGTAGACGTGATATCTTATCTAAACACTATTAACACAAGCCTTTCTTCTAGGAAATTTAATTTTTTTTAATTTTTGTTTTATTGAAGTACAAATATCAATGAGACAGCTTTAAGATACCTTGACAAGATGGATTTGATAAATTAATACATTGCAAACTGTTTTCATAATGTTTTGGTATCATAGAAGGTGCATACATGATATTATACTTACAGACATTATTACACCGTATGTCTCTTATCAGTAAATAGAGTGTAGCTCTTTGCGTATCTTATTTTTTAGACCTGAATTACATCAAAGATTCAATAATTAATACTTTCTACCTTGTTATTTTCCTAGTAGTTGCCCATAGCACAAGAAGCTGACATAATATCCTGTCCAACCACCATTAGTGCAAATCTTGCCTCTCATAGAATTATGTAGAAGCACAGCGTTATCTATCCCAGCTGTAGTGTCCATACACACACATCATGATTCTTCCTTTCTATACCCCTTCCTTTGTCTACATCTGTCAAACATGGGCACTCCATGGTCATTCAATTAACTTAGCTGCTTGAACTCGACAACACAGTCCTACACAGTCCAGCATTCCACAATAATGGTGAGTTATCCGAAGAAGTTGTCAACCATAGCCATTTACAGCTCAACTTAATATTATGGCCCCGCGATGTACACTTCATTTTTATACTTTTCTGCTGGATGGTTAAGACCTAGATAGATCAAGACTTATGTACCAACACATGTACTTTATGTTTCTTATGAGGTCAGTGAAGTCCCCTCAGGGTTTATCTTGTAGTCCTGTACCTTATTCTGTAGATCCTTTGTCTATGTCATCCATGTGGATGAGTCACAGCCAATGCTTGACCAGATTGCTCTCCATGAGAGCCTGAGAGAAAGTTTTCTCTCCATGTGACTCTCCCCAGGCACACTATAGAACTTCAGTCTCTTTCCTCTGTGGCTCCATAATCTCCTTGTTCAGAAAATTTGGAGCTCAACTGAGTTTCATGATGTTGCAGTACAGGTTCTCCTATGTCCTGAGTCTTCGCTGACCTTGAAAGGCTAGGGCCAAAATGTTGGCTGGCCTT